>JADBJO010004694.1:75000-80000 GCA_016801955.1 Conus betulinus
AGGGAGAAGAACCTGGCAGATAAAGGCGGGGGGTGGTGTGGACCTCTCCCACCACACTGGCACTACCAGAATGACAACACGTTAAGGTGGGAAGCGACAACTGCCAAGCCTCTGGTCGGAGGAATTCACACCGTTCTGGGCAGCCAACTGGGGTCCTCTTCACCTGGTCCTGCCAGACCCCCAACGCCTGGTAAACCACGTGGTCGTCACCATCACCAGAACTGCCTGTGAGGGAAACGTCAGCTGGCTGGCTTGACCGTTCTTTCAGTGGTTTGGCCAGTCTTGTCACCCGATTTGAAATGTGTTTCCAATGATCTAAATAGATCCCGTGTGGTTTGTGTTGAGCAGGAGCTGATTCTGGAACCTCATCACTTACATCTTCGATAAATAAGGCTCTGATGTAAAGGAGCTAACGTCTTTCGTTAGACAGACTTGGAATTAATTTTCCTTTGGAGCTATTCCTAGATCCATACACCAACCGTCAACCACTTTTTGTGCAACTCTTGATCCACACACACACACACACACACACACACACACACACACACACACACACACACACACACACACACACACACACACACACAAAGTGCACGCACATACACAGACAACCCGCACACACAGCAAAAAGAGGGAGGAAGAAAGACGACGAAAACAGACCG
This sequence comes from Conus betulinus, assembly GCA_016801955.1. NCBI lineage: Eukaryota > Metazoa > Mollusca > Gastropoda > Neogastropoda > Conidae > Conus > Conus betulinus. The sequence continues at coordinate 75,663 of JADBJO010004694.1, forward strand.
AAGGAAAACAAGGCAGAGAGAGAGAGACACAACACAAAACCATCCCCTCACCAATGACCAGCAGCAGGAAGCAGGTCATCTCCAGACTGTGGCCTACCAGCGCCAGGCGTCTGGCCTGGGCACTGCTGGTGTGCCGACACAGGCACTTGCTGCTGCTCAGCCAGCCACTGCGACAGCAGCACCGCGAGCCGCAGGCCCAGCGCCACGGCAGACGTGTGAGGAGCGACAGCGCCAGGTCGTCGATGGCCGGACACTGGTCAAAGTGCACCGCGCCTGGAAACGGACAACAGTCCAACGGATTGGGAGTTCTCTTCTCTTTCTCTTCTCTCCTGGTCTCTTTACCTTGCATTGATATATTCACGTGCTCTAGTTTGTTCCCTTCTGCAGTTCTGTTCCATTACGTTCTGTTCTGTTGTATTTTTACACGAAAACAAAAACAAAAACTGCACCTCAGAGCAGAAATAAACTGAAAGAAGAACACCACGTCAATACAGATCTGAAAGCCAACGGTTATCCTTCCTGGGATTCTCACCACCCCCAAACCGAAACAAAGGCATCCCAACGAAAAGAAGTCCATCACTATCAGCATGCCCTGTGTGAAAGGGATGTCAGGGCGCCTGTCAAGGACTTTCAGCCAACACGGCGTTCAAGTATTACATCAACCAGTGAATTCCATACGATCACAGGTTACAAAAGTCCAGGACAGAACAGAGCTGGAAAAGAAAAGTGGTGTGGTGTATCACATTCAATGTGAGGAGTGCAGTGAGGACTGTATTGGAGAAACTGGTCCGCCTTTGAAAACAAGGCTAAATGAACACACCACCAAAACTTCTTCTGCACATTATGAACATCTGACAACAACAACCCACCATACCAACATGTTTCAAGCCACCATCATTGCAGCTGAACAGTTCACAAAAAGGAAAGTGAGAGAAGCAATAGAAATCAGGGAGAGAAAACCAAGCTTGAACAGAGACTGTGGCTATGACCTGCCCCCCATTTACAAGAGTGTGCCACCAATCACTCCACCAGAGATGACAACTCAGGGGACACCAACACCCACCACAACTACCAGTCAGTCTGGGCTGATGAAGACCAGCAGTAGCTGGCCGAAAATTTCCCTCAGGTAGAATTCATTAGACTCCGAGTCAGAACACACATAAACATGATTATTAACCGGAGTCGGAAAGTGTCTTTGCTCAAATATTCTATTCTGTCTTTATTCTGCTTCATTCAGTTATGGCATGACCCGTTTCTGGTGTAGGCCCTAACGCGTTTCTTTTGTAATTTCATTCTATTGTATTGTAGGCCCTAATGCGTTTCCTTTTTAATTCAGTCTATTGTATTATAGGCCCTAATGCATTTCTTTTTAATTTCAGTCTATTGTATTGTAGGCCCTAATGCGTTTCCTTTTTAATTTCAGTCTATTGTATTATAGGCCCTAATGCATTTCTTTTTAATTTCAGTCTATTGTATTGTAGGCCCTAATGCGTTTCTTTTTTTTTTTTTTCTAGTCTATTGTATTGTAGGACCTAATGCATTTCTTTTTTAATTTCAGTCTATTGTATTGTAGGCCCTGATGCGTTTCTTTTTTTTATTTCAGTATATTGTATTGTAGACCCTAATGGGTTTCGTTTTTAATTTCAGTCTATTATATTGTATGTTCTGGTATACTATCGACTGCCTGTCTTCTTATCTATTTCACATTGTTCTGTTTAACGTGCACAGCACATCGGAATTCCCATTTGCTTTCCTGGAATATCTGTACGACATGGAAAACAGACCAGAACACAAGGTTTGTCTGTACGACATGGAAAACAGACCAGAACACAAGTGTTGTCTGTCCGACATGGAAAACAGACCAGAACACAGTGTTGTCTGTCCGCCACAGAAAACAGACCAGAACACAAGGTTTGTCTGTACGACATGGAAAACAGACCAGAACACAAGTGCCGTCTGTCCGACATGAAAAACAGACCAGAACACAAGTGCTGTCTGTCCGACATGGAAAAAAACAGACTAGAACACAAGTGCTGTCTGTCCGACATGAAAAACAGACTAGAACACAAGTGTTGTCTGTCCGACATGAAAAACAGACCAGAACACACAGTGCTGTCTGTCCGCCACAGAAAACAGACCAGAACACAAGTGTTGTCTGTCCGACATGAAAAACAGACCAGAACACAAGTGCTGTCTGTCCGCCACAGAAAACAGACCAGAACACAAGTGTTGTCTGTCCGACATGGAAAACAGACCAGAACACAAGTGTTGTCTGTCCGACATGGAAAACAGACCAGAACACAAGGTTTGTCTGTCTGTCCGCCACAGAAAACAGACCAGAACACAAGTGTTGTCTGTCCGACATGGAAAACAGACCAGAACACAAGTGTTGTCTGTCCGCCACAGAAAACAGACCAGAACACAAGTGTTGTCTGTCCGACATGAAAAACAGACCAGAACACACAAGTGTTGTCTGTCCGACATGGAAAACAGACTAGAACACAAGTGTGTCTGTCCGCCACAGAAAACAGACCAGAACACAAGGTTTGTCTGTCCGACATGGAAAACAGACCAGAACACAAGGTTTGTCTGTCCGACATGAAAAACAGACCAGAACACAAGTGTTGTCTGTCCGCCACAGAAAACAGACCAGAACACAGTGTTGTCTGTCCGACATGAAAAAACAGACCAGAACACAAGATTTGTCTGTCCGACATGGAAAACAGACCAGAACACAAGGTTTGTCTGTCCGCCACAGAAAACAGACCAGAACACAAGGTTTGTCTGTACGACATGGAAAACAGACCAGAATACAAGTTTGTCTGTCCGCCTCAGAAACAGACCAGAACACAAGTGTTGTCTGTCCGCCACAGAAAACAGACCAGAACACAAGTGTTGCCTGTCCGACATGGAAAACAGACCAAACACAAGTGTTGTCTGTCCGACATGGAAAACAGACCAGAACACAAGTGTTGTCTCTCTCCAACACAGAAAACAGACCAGAACACTAGTGTTTGTCTCTCCAACAGAGAAAACAGACCAGAACACAAGTGTTGTCTGTCCGACATGGAAAACAGACAGAACACACCAGTGTGGCCGAGCTTTGTGTTGGTCTGACAATCCTTTAAGTGGATGTTTACCTTTGTCTAGCCGTCACACAAGACAGGCTGACGGTTGGTTTGTTTTTCTTTTCTGTTCATTTTTTAATGCCTTTTTTTTTTTTTTTTTGCTCCCCTTTCTTTCCCTCCCTCACCAACTTCTCCCACCACTTCCTTTTTTTTTTTTTTTTTTTTTCTGTCTAACACCAAGTGTGCGCACACTGTTCACCAAACCCGCTACCACAAGACTGACGTGACTTACCGAGCATCACCATCGCCACCAACACGCCGAGCAGAACAATAAAGATCACCGTTTTGGCCACTGAAACAGTTTAGGATAATGTTGATATTGATCATGATGATGATGTGAGAGAGACAGACAGACAGACAGACAGACAGACAGGCAGGCAGGCAGACAGGGCAGGCATAAACAATGGATGAAGAGAGGAACAACAGCAAGACTTTCGGCCAGCGAAGCGTCAGGCACAGTGCAAGGTATACCACTGAACAAGAGACTGCGCGAAAAATGCAGTTCTTAAGAGAATTTAAAGTAAACCCGCCAGTTAACAGGGACAAAACAAATAAGACAAGACAAAACAGGTTTTGTCGTGCAATTTGTCCCTGTTGACTGGGGCCCATCTTTGCGCCCAGTTTGAGAAGCGATTGCTCCTCCTTCCTTTTCATTGTCCTGAATGTTGTTTATCTTGCCTGAAGAAGACCTCAGAGGCCGAAACGCGTCGTGTTTTGTCTTTTAATGTGTTTGTCCCTGTTAACTGGCGAATTCACTTTAAATTCCTTTTTTTTTTTTTTTTTTTTTTTTTTCCAATTTCCGTCCGCAGTCATCTCACTTCCAAACCAAAAACGCAATGCCAGAAAAGTCGGCGAGGAGTCTCATTGTGTGTTTTTTTTTTTTAGCGTCAGTTTCTTTCGTAACCATAGAATTAAACAACTGCCGTTCAAATGCCTTAAAATTTCATTGAATGTTTAACATCATATGCAAACCCAAGTTAACAAAGCTGGGTAACACTCTTGAGAGAGAAAAAAAAAAAACATTATTAACACCTTCTCAATTAACCCTTTACAATACTGTTAATCTAGCTGTTGTCTTTTTATGCACATTTTCATTTCCGGTGGTCGTACTTGAAATTAGGTCGATTAAATATATTATGCATTACATACTGTATACTTGGGAGGTAGGGGGAGATAAATTTGCTGCTGACAAAGACATGCACAGGCTCAT
>JADBJO010004694.1:85000-165000 GCA_016801955.1 Conus betulinus
TAATTTTCATTGTGTGTCTGAAAAGTTGATTCTCTCCTCGTTTTCTTTCATATGGCCATCGATGTACAAGCCAGGTGTTCCAAGCGGGCAGATCAAAATTAAAGGAACGGGACTATTATTTGGGGGGAATTCCACCTGGCTCAAAGACCGGATCACGGTTGAGTGCCAAGGCCTGAAATGTGACGTCAAATAAGAGGGAGGTCATGTATTTGAAGATTGTGTGTGATGTCATCGGGAAAATCCTGACCACCATCCCCCATCCCCACTCCCCAAAAAGGGAAATAACTGGCGGAGAGTTGTTCTATTTATCAATTGTCAGTGTAAAATCAAATGCTGGCTCAAATTTAGGGTAGTGCTGAACAATTAAGTAGTGGAGGATAACAAGTGCAGGCTGACAATTCTTCCATCATAACAGTAATGACTTGACAAATATTTGAACTTAAAAAGGGGGTTGAAGATGAAGAAAACGGGAACATAAAAGTAAGAAAATATAATTTATATAAATATGAAAACCCTTCACTAGCTCAATGAGGGAACCACAGTTATTACTCCTGGAGGCAGATCTCTTTGTATTGCCTGCTCCTGGGCCTCTCGTCCGCTGGATCGGACTCATCAGGGACACACGGTGTGGAACGAAATTTAGGGTAGGCCTCAAAACGCTCACGTGGAGGATACAGTGATTTAGTGCTAAATCCTAACGGTGACGTGTCGCCATTCGCTGACCAAGGGTTTTACGTGTCCGCTCTCTTCTCAAAAGCAGACTAAGGCCAACACAAGTGTCGTTTAAGAAATGATATCATTGATCAACCTAACTCTACCATCACGAACGCTAGAGGTCCCAGTGCGGTCTCTGAAGGAAGAACTGCAGACCCCAGTTGCATTGAAGCATGGTAGCGATCGCAGGTTTTCCCTCTTGCTCCTTGTCCGCATCTCGTCCCCCCAACAACCCCCTCTACTCCCACCCTCCTCCTCTTTCCACCTTTCCCACCACTTCTCTCACTCTGCTGCCTCCCTGCGTCGTGTGTGTGTGTGTGTGTGTGTGTGTGTGTGTGTGTGTGTGTGTGTGTGTGTGTGTGTGTGTGTGTGTGTGTGTGTGTGTGTGTGTGTGTGTGTGTGTGTGTGTGTGTGTGTGTGTGTGTGTGTGTGTGTGTGTGTGTGTGTGTGTGTGTGTGTGTGTGTGTGTTGTGTGTGTGTGTGTGTGTGTGTGTGTGTGAGAGAGAGAGAGAGAGAGAGAGAGAGAGAGAGTGTGAGTGAACGGGATGTGTGTCGTGTGTGTGTGTGTGTGTGTGTGTGTGTGTGTGTGTGTGTGTGTGTGTGTGTAAGTGTGTGTGTGTAGGGTGTGGGGGGGGGGGGGGCACACGCGCATTTGTGTGTGAAGACATTATCAGAAGTTGAAATGACTGAACGTACAAATGTACATAATTGTGTACTGTGGTGGACAAATTGCCGTGAAGCTAGAGTCCACCCGGCAAAAGTCCACCCGGCAAAAGTCCACCCGGCTATAAAGTCCAGACGGTGTGAGTGTCGGAGCAAAAAGCACCCCCCCACCTACCCCCTCCTCCCTTCCCTCTAGAGAGCTATTTCTTTCTTAGATGCTCGCCTTCAACCAGCTGATGATTCTAAGAAAGCCATTCATAGTCTTGCGGTAAGTCCCCATTAACTATTGATTCTGTTGTTATCTGAAATTTGCCTATTACATTCCTGACTCAACTCATTCTCATCTCTTTAATGGCGAGCACATGAATGCCACCTTGTGGATAAAAGTTACTTCTTTTCTCAGAGGCAGTGCACCCACGCCCGCTCATTCAGACACCCCGTCCACAGCCACAGCCCGGCCGGTCCCCCGCCGCAGCCCCGGCACCGGCATTCCACAGGGAGCAGTCAATGTCAAGTCGTCAAGAGGCAGAGACACTGCACTGCTGCCGAGTCACTTCGGTGGTGTTCAGTGGCGCCTGTTCTGATCTAACATACGCAGGACACCACCTACTAAGCCCCCTACTGACGACAATAATTGCTTTAGTCGCGGAGCCGGCGTGAGTGAGCTCTCCCTCCGGAGGGCGCCACCACGTCCGTCCAACGACAGCCCCCATGGACTCGCCGATACCGGTGACCCCGACGGAACCAAACCAAGGCCACAGACGTGGAGAGGACATCGAAACTGAGGTCACCATGAGAGCAGGGCATGAAGGGCCACAGAATTTGAGACACTTTTTTTTTTTAATGCTGATCGATGAGAATGAGGATGATAAGATGATGCTACGGATTTCCATTTCGGTCTGAGACTACATGACAGGGCTGTACTCTACGCTTCCTTTCATAATATATCCCGGCGTCAACCCAGGCCCGAGAGATACAGGCACCTGCAGTGTTGGTCAGGAAATTTGAGCAACACTCTCAGAAACGCATCCATTAAGTGGATGAAACTCGACTGTGTGGTCCCAGTCTTCCCAACTGAGTCCGCAGCAAACTCAACTCTGGGTAGGAGCCGGTCGGGGAAGAGAATCTTTCTAGTTTTGATGTATAGGTCTAAGGTAGCCAAGATGTGTTTTGGAGAATACTGATGTAACTCAGGAACCATTTATCTTTAATCATCGTGAGTGATTAAACTGCAGTTTTACCCGTTCAAATACCTTTTCGACGGTCACTGTAATGTGATTTACTTCTGGAAACTGTAACAATGTACCATGTGACGACGAAGACCTATAGATCTGTATTACTGAAACTTACGGTCAAGACCTTTTTTCTTTTTTTTTCCCCTTGGACAGTAAGTTAGTAAATAAAACACCGACCTCGTTTAGAGAGCTGTTTCCTTGGAGGGTCAATAAGGAAGGTATCTGTCCACAAGGCCTTCGGCTCCGTACAAACACACACACATGCACACAAATTACAGAAGCGTGGGGCAATTTTCCAGCTGCCCACACAAGTTCCTGCCACACAGCATAGGTCCGTGTGAAAATGCAGGGTATGTAGGTGTCAGAGCTGAACTTCCGTTCACAGCAGTTGTCAAACTCGTTTGTGTCATTGCCTGCATGAAATTCTTGTATTTAGAAAAGAAAAATCGTGTGTGATTTTTCTTTTCCTTTTTTCTCTCTTTTTTTTTTTTTAAAGTTTCTCAATCAACGTTCATGTTTGAAGCAAAGCAACGTAGGGAGACTCCAGAATTTGTGTGTAAAACAGCTAATAGATAAATAATAATAATAACAACGACAATAATAATGATGATAATATAATAATAACAATAATAATGATAGTAATAATAATAATAAATAATAATAATAACAACTACAACAACAACAACAATAATAATAATAATAATAAGGATGCTAATGATGATGATGATGAAGATAAGAATCATAGTAAGGAAAATGAGGCTGAGGATGACGATGATAAATGCACTGAAACGTCAAGGGAAAAAGAAGACCCACATAGTGACAGGTCAAGGAAATAAAATCACGAAAATGTAGCTAATTCCTACCACTGGCGCTGGTGAAGAAAATGCTCCCATGTAGAGTCTGATATACTGATTGATATCTTATGAGAGAGAGAGAGAGAGAGAGAGAGAGAGAGAGAGAGAGAGAGAGAGAGAGAGAGAGAGAGAGAGAGAGAGAGAGTTTTGCCCCTTGATTTTGTAAAACTTGTTTTCACTTTTCTTCCTTGTATGATCCTAGTATTCGTAAATGGATATCAGACTATGACAGTTGTGTATGCTACGCATGCCTCCCAAAACAAATACCTGACAGTTAGACCTGTCCAGAACAACAATCAGTGGAAGATGACGGTTGTCTTTCCAGTACGAACGAGATGAAGTGACTTTTTTTTTTTTCTCAGTGTATGGGTCAAGCAAGATCTAGAGAGTCAGTGTTTGAATTGAAAGGCACGCCAGAATGATGCTCGGTATATCGACTCTGCATTACTGGGTGACAGTTTCACACCCATATTTTCGTAATTTCTTTCTCTGATCGAACTGTTAACCTGTCTGACGGGGTAACATTGATTTGGGCGTGCCCACCAGCGGCATTTGTCAAAAAACAAACAAACAAAAACAAACAAAAACGGCAAAATATGGATCAGCGTGTATGGAGTAGTCTGCACGTAATGACACCTCCGTGATGAAACTGAAAACTGGTGGAATCCGGTGAACATTTCTTTATTGCAGCACTCCAATGACTTTGTAAAGAGTAAAGGGAGAAGACTTTGAACCGGCGGAAAACACTTTTAGATGAAGTTGGTAGCTGATGAGAATGATATTAATCAATATATTCTGCAAATGAACATTTTCCTGGTAAATGAAGTACGGCGATGTTTATTATGGAATCTATAATCATATCTTCACAGGCTTTACAGACCACGAGGTAAGACCAGGTGGTCTGTAGTTGGTTACTTTTTTTTTTTTTTCAAGTAGGCTTCATGTCCACTAGTTTACAGATGTCTGGCAATGTTACCCTTTTAGGCTTTTATTAAACAAGAATTTGAGGAAAAATGGAGAGTCAATGATGTGCTTCCTGAACCTGGGATGTAAGCTTACCATTCCATTAGTATCTGGTAAAATGAACCATTATATTTGATCTTGCCAGTCAAGTTCATTTACTTGCTTTTCTGATTTGACTGTTACAGATATGGTGCTATCTATCAGTGTCGCGACGGTTACAGACATGGTGTTATCTGTTCGTTATCTATCAGTGTCGGGACGGTTACAGGCTTGATGTTATCTGTTCGTTATCTATCAGTGTCGGGACGGTTACAGACATGGTGTTATCTGTTCGTTATCTACCAGTGTCGGGACAGTTACAGCTTGGTGTTATCTGTTCGTTATCTACCAGTGTCGGGACAGTTACAGACATGGTGTTATCTGTTCGTTATATATCAGTGTCGGGACGGTTACAGACATGGTGTTATCTGTTCGTTTCATGAAATGTGGGAGACTGTCAAAGTCTTCCATTGTAAACTACACTTGTGAAGAATTTGTGCAAAACTTCAATCTTTCCTTTCCGATTACTCTCCTCACTCAAGTTTCCACCCTATCTGGCATAATAGTGTTAGCAATGCCTTCCCAGATCTCTTAGTTTCGTTTAGAATGCCACATAAGCAGAACAAATTTTTTATGGTGCTTCTGGAGCGAAAAAAAAAAAAATTATCTTACTTTATTTCATCTCTGATGGTTTGTGTACGTTTACGCATGGCACATTTTGGATTTTCTTTTATTTCTGGCATGAGCGCAAGCATGGTAGTTTTTCTTGGCTCGGAATCAATGTTTTGCGTTTTACGTGAATTTTATCAAGTGAACTTCAGGGAACATAGACTTTCTAAGGAATGAGTTCCTTGTGTAAACTATCTGAAATGAATAGTTTTCTTTTCTACTCAGTTGTTTTCAATCAAACCCCAAGCACTGATATGACAGGCAGTTACTCTGTCAGCATCATTCATAACCAATACTCCAACTAGGAACTGTCTAGCGCCGTTATGCAACGGAGGGTCAAAGAGCAAAGGACGCGTTTTTGAGAGTTTTCAGATCAATAGAGCAGAAGCCTGTGTCTCTAGAATCTGGTTGAAGTTTTAATTTGTTTAAAAAAAAAAAAAAAAAAAAAAAAAAATTAAGCTGACAACTAAACTTATGTAGTCTCAGACCAGCATGGGAAATTCAGTGTTTCTCATACAAAAGAGCATGAATTATGGGACTAAACCCTGTCCTGTTCCCGAGTTGACCTTAATTTTGTATTACTCATCAACAATGATGCCGGACGACATCATGTCATATTGTTCAGTCGACAACTTTATCGAGACGAAGCTATAGCCTTCACCAACCGGAAACAAATTCAGCGATTCGTGATAAAGGGTGCTAACTCTTTACACGCGCGACCTATCGTTCCTACTTTTTTTGACCTGATTCTGGTGCATAAATAATAAGCATGTTGGCTGTGACGAAAAATCATCCGATGCTTCACTCGGCTCCGATTGGCTAAAGCCTCGTGGCGCAACCAGCAGACGCAAACCAACATGGCTGATCAGATGAACTGGTCAGCCGATGTCGATACTTTTCCAGACCTTGGATCTGATTTATTGACTTCAACAGAGTTCGATGCCAGTAGTTTTTTTGGTGGAGTGGATGGTGAGCTTCGTTTCTGTTTTATTTCATTCATTACTAATGTGTTTCATCACAAAGAAAATAATGTATGTCATGGTTTGTTGTTCAAAACTTAAGTGATCTTCGATGTTGTTTTTTGCTTCTTTCGTCAGTTTCGATTAGGCTTAGAAAGCTTTTGAATGCTGGCGCATGCGCTTATGCGCTTCAGCTTTATTAGTATTATGCAGTCGCTAATAAATAGTACAGTATGATATAAAGTAATGCATGCATAAGGATCTGAATATTAAGGCTAAAATCTGAGAAGCATGCTATGTTGCATATAATAACATGATAGGTTACACTAAACCGAATCACAAATATGATTCATTTGCGTTGTTTCTGGTTTAGGCCTAGTTGTTAAAAATCAGTGATGCCCATTATCAAAAAGATAATGAAGATAGTATTTAAAGCAAAACTAGGAGCCGGGAGGGGGTGGGGGCCAGTTAAGTTGGCTCTTATTATTTATGTCAAAAGTCAGGGCTGTTTATATTATATGGCACTTCAGCACCAGCCATCCTTTCCTCTCTCTCTCTCTCTCTCTCTCTCTCTCTCTCTCTCTCTCTCGCTCTCTCCAGTTTCAGATCTAGAGAGACCTTCTGAAGTAGAATGTGATCAGAAAATTTGAAGAAAGGGGTCATTTGGACTGATATTGAAAGCTTGGAGCAACCAACTGGGCTACCTTGCAGAAATAAATGTGTGGCTAAATTTAAAAAAAAAAAAAAAAAAAAAAAACTGTCCTGGAACTCATCAAGCTTTGATTTATGCACTGCAGTGCAGAGCAGTGAAGCACTGCACACATGCAGAGGCCTGGGAAAATTTCACTGTTTTTGCACAACAATTAAAAACTAATGTGCAGTCTCACTGTTTTAGGTCATGCATGGAAGTGTAGAACCCTTTAAAGTTAAAATAATGTAGACAAAATGAGCAAGGTGAGCATACATATTTTTCCTCCGTGATCTGATCACACACTGATACAAGTGATAATTGGCTGTGGAGATACACAGTTAAACAAAATTTCATCAACTTCAGTGCCAGACTTTTTTGTTTGTTGTGTTTTTTCTTCGAACCCAGAGAATTGACAATCATTGAGTCAGTAAAGAACACACACGCTTGCTCAACAAAAATGGTTCGACCTCAGCTCCTTTCCTCCAGATGATGACTGTGTTTCGATACCATGAGAGTATTCGTAATTTCAAAATTTCCATAGCAAGGGGGGATGAAAGTAAAATAGGGTGGGGTGGGGCAAACAGTCATTTGTGCTGAGGTGGAGTGAAAAAAAACCCATTGCTATCAAGGCTGCCTCATGGAAAATGTTGCAACTGGGGGCTTGTAATTTTACACCCCTGCATTTCAATGCTTCTGATTTGGCCAGGGATGCCAATTTTTCATTTTTTGGTCTGATCAGCATTTTTTTTTTTTTTTTTTTAACTCCTAAAGATTTTGATTGGGTAAAAAGAATTTTCACATGCAAATTTTCTTTTTCATGTACAATTGTAACACTTTTTTAAAAAAAATTCGTCGGGTATTAATTAAAATGAAAAAAATGATGGTACATTTTTGGGAGAACATTTGATGTAAGACTATGTCACTGTGGTAACAGTGTTCAAAGTGGAGATTGTTTCCTTAGTTATAGATGAAAACATTACAAAGGCAACAAACCTGTAATATTTATCCACCTCACCCTTACCATCTGTTTTGTGTGTTTGTTAGTGTTTGTTATATTACAAAATGTATTCGACCTATATAAGTACTGATGATTTTTTTTTTTTTTTTTTTTTAAAGTGCATTTGTGTAGTTTTGATTTTGTGTCCCCTGTCAATAATGTCAGGTGAACAGCATGAATCTAGTTCTGCCATGTAAACTGTGATTTATTCTGTTATTGCACTTAATATTCCAGAAAATAATTTATTTGTATCATGTGGAGACTGATTTCACATACTGAACCAAAAACTACATAGTTTAATATATGAACTTCTCAACAGACTGAACTTCAATCTTCTGCTTGCTAACACTTACAGATGTGTATGCATATCTCTTCAATGTTTCCATACTGCCTTACCGTTACTTATGTGTTTGTGTCTATTCAATTGATGTGCTTGCAGAAATTGACATTATCCAGTATATCAGTGAAGAGCTTCCACAAGCTGCAGACTTTTTTGACACACCCTTGGTACAAGATGGACTGCAGGATCCCTCATGCAACATTGGTGCTTCAGACATGGCTACCTCACCCCCAGTGGTCAAGCAAGAACCTGTGGTCAAACAGGAACCGGAACTATCTTTCCCTGTGTGTTTGCACAGACACAGGCCAGTCTGGCTTCCACCAGCACCATAGCGGGGACCCAGCTTTCACAGAATGCTCTCAGGTCATTGTTGGACTTGCCAAATTCATCTAAGCTGAAGCAAGAGAGTGTTAGCAACACACTCAGCAATACCACAACCAGCATTCTGACTGGTGAACCTGAAATTGACCCCTCTGTGGCACTTCTTTCTAAAGCCCTGTTGGACATGAACGATGGCACTCAGAATAGCAGTCAGCTCTATCAGGCAGCAGCACAACTACAGGAGCAGATTCAGATCACAAAACAGAAGCAGCTGCAGCAGCAACTGTTGCTCAAACAGCAGCAGCAGCAGCAGCAGCAGAGGCAGCTACAACAGGCCATGGCCACAATAACACAGGCAGCAGCCCAGAGCAGTGGTATGTCCACCCCTGGGAATGCCCAGCACCAGCTGAAGCTGATTCTGCAGCAGCCTTTGACCACCACCTCTGTGGCCACCTCTCCCAGTGACTTTGAACTCCAGACCTGTGCAGCAGGTGGCACCGGCACAGCTGCAGGTGGTCAGTTCACAGCCAGCACAGGTGACAGCTGCTCCAGCCTCAGCGCCAGCTCAGAACGTCGGCCAAGTCAGTCTTCAGCAGCTGCAGCAGGTGGATACTATGTCATTGTGTGCGTCTGTTGTTGCTTGAGAAGAAGTTTTCATAAATCACCATTCTTCATCACTTATTCTGTCATGGGTTTGCATTTTCATAAATCATTCTTCAGGTTATTTTCTGTCATAGCTATTGCTGCTTGAAAAGTTTTCATAAATCACCATTCTTCAGGTGTATTTTCTCTTATTCTGTCATGGCTGTTGTTGGTTGAGAAGAAGTTTTCATTAATCACCATTCTTCAGGTGTATTTTCTCTTACTCTGTCATGGCTGTTGCTGTTTGAGAAGTTTTCCCAAATCACCATTCTTCAGGTGTATTTTCTCATATTCTCTCACAGCTATTGCTGCTTTGAAGTTTTCATAAATCACCATTCTTCAGGTGTATTTTCTCATATTTTGTCATGGCTATTGCTGCTTGAGAAAGTTTTCATACCATTCTTCAGGTGTATTTTCTTGTATTTTGTCATGGCTGTTGTAGTTTGATTGCATGAAGTTTCCATAAATCACATTGTTCTGGTGTATTTTTTTCATGTTCTGTCAGGATCAATAATTTTTCATGAATTGCTATTATTCTTCATACAATATATTTCTTTCTTTGTGTCATCTTTGTTTATTGCTCCAGGTGATGTGAATGTTATGTAACAATACAAGTGTTTATCATGTGAACAAGGCACAGATCTTAAATTGCTGTACGAGAGATTAAGAAATGCCTGAAGATGGGAAAATAGGGAAGACTGCATCCAGGGATCCTCTTCAGACAGCATGTAAGACCTTGTGGCAAAAGCCTGGCTGTCTCTGGAGTTGCACACTGGTCTCAGCTGTCACATTGTCAGTGTCAAAACTAAAAAGAGTATGTATATTTCTTACGTAATACATTGGCTTAGCTGACATTGAAGATAAGGTCTGTCACACATGCCACACACACTTAGTGATGTATGTCTAACCTGATGTAAAGAAGAAAGCTGACAGTATATACATAATCATTTCTTTTTTTTTTTCTTTTTTTTTTTTTTTTCTCAGTTGCAGTTGCTTTTGCAGTCACAGTTGCTCAAACTGGCTGGCACCAGCACCACTCCAACGACCGAGACCACTTCCGTGAATCTGGCTGCCCCTACCACCTACACTCCCTCCCCAGCTCCTGCCACTATTCCCAGTGTCTCCACCAGTCCTGTGCAAACTCTGGTGACCAATGGCAACACGATACTGACCACCAGCATTCCTGTGCAGGTGGTTGATGGTGACAAAGTGCCCATCAACCGACTGAAACACCACACCGAAACTGAAGAACAAGGGTGAAAAGAGAACTGCGCACAACGCCATAGAGAAGCGATATCGTTTGAGTATCAATGACAAGATAGTGGAGCTGAAGGACCTGGTTGCTGGAAAAGAAGCTAAAGTAAGTGTTCAACACTTCGACATATTCCCAAAAGGTTTTGGTGAGTTGTCACCTCTGGAGATGGCTTTCTAATGTATCTGTCAGGCATGTGTCTTGTCTTCGTTTCAGCTACTGTCATTTTGTTTCCAGCTGAATTCCCTCAGTTTTGCTGTTTTTAATCTTCAGCGTGCCACTTTCTTATGTTTGTCCGCCAATGAATTGTCATAAAGTGAAATCTGAATGTAAGCTTGTTGAATGTGTCTGTAGTCAGCAAATCTTTTATTTAAACTTGTGAAACAGGTGTTATAGATCACTACTTGAGTATATTTTTCTACTATATTCCATCGCACCTTCCACACTATCCAACTACAGTTGTAATTTTTTTCCTGTTTTTTTTTTTTGTGTGTGTTTATATTCAGGCAGTTTAGATGGATGTGTGTGTGTGTGCTTATTTCAAATACAATTTTAGAAAAAAAAATTTCATACCTACCTGCCCAAACAAATGCCTGTATCCTCACTAGGCCTATGATGACATTACAGATGGTTTTGTTTTGCAGCTGAACAAGTCTGCTATTCTGAGGAAAGCCATAGACATGATCTACTACCTGCAGAATTCCAACAACCGACTCAAGCAGGAGAATATAGCTCTCAAACTGGCCCTCAAAAAAAGAGTAAGTGTCATATACATTATGTGCTTGGCTTAACTACCAAGTTGTGTTGAACAAAGTACACCAAAACTTAAGACTTTTTAAAGTGTTAAACAAACTGGAGTACTCTTTTCTTGAAATGAATGCCTTGCCCAACCCCCCTTCCTGTTCCCCCAATCTGCCTGTCCAAATTGTACCCCGATTGTGTCAAATGGAAGTGACTTGATGCTAAAAGGAACTCTGCATATGTGACCCAGTTATGTTAAAATGGAAGTGACTTGATGCTGTAAAGAATACTACATATGTGACACAGTGACTTGATTTCATCCCATTGGTTGGCTGTGCTCCAGATATGGATGATCTGCTGACCACTGGGGACATGACGGACATGTCTGTGATGGCGCTGACGCCCCCTGGCTCTGACCAGAGCTCTCCCGTCAGTTCTCCGCCTCAGAGTGACAACTCGGCTCCCAGCAGTCCCAGTTTTGAGGACCTGCAAGGTGGCGCTTTCTGTCTTGCTCCTATCCACCGTTCTCTGCTAGATAAAGATCATCTCACTTGGGCAGCTTTCCCTCAGAACAATGGATGTGCATTTTCATGGTTTTGGAATTAGTAGGTGTTGCATTGAGTTGGAATACAGTCAAGTGCCGATGTTTTGGCTGCTTTTTGATATGATAAATAAAGATGATGTAACGAGCTTGTTCTTGATACCAAGAGTTATGGGAAGCCTTAGGTGATGAAGATTATTTTTTTGTCTTAAGGAAACAGTTGAAGAATGGTTAAACTATGTTAAATGATATATTTATTTCACATATATTTGCTTTAAACCCATTTTCTGTATGACTGCTGTAGGTTACCATAGCCACTACTATTAAGTTACGTTAAAATGTTGTACACACTTTTACCACCCACCCTGTTCTCACACCTTCAACCCCTTAACCTCTGCTCTGCTATCCCACTGTGTTCACAAACATTTTGTGGAGTTGTGCCTACATATAAGTAAATGAGTTGGGATACTTTTACATTGTGCACTGGCTTACTTGTGTTTTCTTCATGGCAGCCACGACCACAAGGATAAGTTTGTTTTTACATCAGGGTTAGAAATGGCCTAAGCAATTTGTTATTATGCATCTTGTTTCTGCTCTGAAATGAACTTCATTTGGTCATTTTGAGTCAGTCGTTTGAATTTTAAAGATATTACATTATGACATCATGAAGAGTCTAGTTAAGTGTGGCAATTTAGTTAAAAAAAGAGAGAGAGAGAGAAGACATAGGAAGAAGATGAATTCGTAGAAATTTAAACGTGCTAACGAACAACAGAAACTGTTTCTTTATTGATGCACAGTGCTTGAACTGGCCTGTGTTCATGACAGATTCCATGCAAGAGGATCAGAGCAGTTTAGGCGTGGATCAGGCGATGATGGATCGCTCTCGTCTTGCCCTGTGTGTCTTCATGTTGGGCGTGCTGGCCTTCAACCCTGTCAACCTGCTGTTTGCCTCCCAGCTGCAGGGGCCCCAGGCCCTGCTAGACATGTGGGGCGCACTCTGCAGGGTGTGGACGTACTGCCAGTAGCAGGTAGAGTGACAGTAATAATAGTAATAACAACATAGCATTTATAAAGCACCTTGCCAAAGGTTCAAGGCGCTGACAATCCACACTTTTGTGTGCGCAAAGGCTGCTTACCTGGGTAGTACCAACTGAAGAGCTGCCTGTCAGCGCTTCATTCAGTCGTTTCCCCTGTCATTCAGTCGATATCTTTCACTCAGTTTCCTTACTTCCTTTATTCTTTCAATTTCTCACGCAGGGTGCATGCAAAGTGTAACATGTCATCCATACTAATGTCCAAACTGGCCTTCTCCTCTGAAAGTTGGTGATGGGACTTTACATGTGTGCTAGATGTTATGTGTGCGTCCACACATGTAACGTCGATTTATAGTCTCATTCAAAGGACTGCTTGGGAAATGGAGTCAGAACCAATGTTAACTCCGAGGGAAAAATCCCCGTGTACCAAAACAGCCCAGTGGAGAAACGAACCCGCAATTCCAGGATCACAAGATTACAAGCCTGAAGCTCTACCAGCTGAGCTGTTCCAGCCCATTGTCTTGCCTGTTCTTACCTCCTCAACCAGACGCACATGTGGACAAGTTCACTAAGACATACATATAGAAGCTGTTCCTGTGTCATGCAGGATGGCTTCAGTCACTGAGATTTCCATGAACAGTGGTGCTGCAGAACTGGATGTTTTGTAAAAGAAAAATTGTTTATGAGACAGTTCTGTTGCACCAGAGCATCATTTTCTGGGTCATATTCAAACTTTGCTATCGATAATTTGTTCAATTGAAACTACACACTGACAGACAAATAATCTATTGATTTATATCTCTTGCAGACAAATTTGTGACTACATTGAGATTGAAAATGTACTTTTATAATGGTGCAACAAGAGGAATTATACTATGTACAGTTCATAACTATTTAGATGTCTAATTTTTTTTTTTCTTTTATCCTGAAAGCTTTCGTAAGGTTACAAATAGTGTGAAGTACAGCGCCTGACCTAATGTGCCTGATACAGGTTGGCTGGAATCCTTGACGTCGTGGCTGTTTCCTCGGGTGATGATGTGGATGGTGAACGCTGTGGTGGTGGGCGTGATCCTGGCCAAGGTGCTGGTGTATGGAGAGCCTGTGATGCGCAAAAACACTGCAGCCTCCGTCAGCTACTGGAGGCACCGACGCCAGGCCCAGGCTGATCTGGAAAAGGTAAATCAGTCATTTCTGTGTCCAGACATCTTGCTTTGTGACTTGTCCCATTGTCACTGATTTGTATATTTTCCAGTGACTCGGGAAGCATCTTTGCCATGAACTTGGGTAAACACATCAAGTGTCCATGTCATATGGTCTGTTTGTCAGGCCATGTTTCTCTGGAGACTCTCCGAGTATTAAGATGATTCTGCTGTAAACCGTTCCATGTTCAGAGTCTTCACAAAGTTCAGTTACTTTCCATAGACTGGTTCACTGGTTTTGCTATCAGTCAGGTTTAGTGGTGTGAGCTTAGTTGATATCCAGGGCTGCAAGTCCTCTGGAAAAATCAGAAACATTAGTTTTTGAGACAGCCCTAAATCAGATTCACACATTGGGGGCACTTCACGATTTGTACACCCAGGATATCTGAAACTGACATTTTTATATTGTCAAAGACACACACTATGTTTAAATGTTTAGATCAGTTTTTTAGCATGATATGGTATGTTTGCTAGGTAGGTCATGTCATGATCTTTTATGAAAGATAGAAGGTTTCTGTGGAGTGTAAGTGATCATCAGGAAGGGAACCAACAGGGTGTCCACTCTGTTTCCAGGGAGATTTCTGCTCTGCTGGCCAGCAGCTTCACCAGTGCCTGCAAGCTCTGGGACGACCCCTCCCTGTGTCCTGGAGTGACACTGTGTCTGGGGTGGTATGGCAGCTGTGTCGTCATGGGCTCTACAATCTGTATTTGGGTCGATGGTTTGCCGCCTGTTGGAAAACCTGCGTAACTTCAGAGCGGAGGTGAAGGAATCGGCGTGTGACGCCACCCTGGTGTACCACCAGTTGAACCAGCTCCACCTCACAGGTGATGCTTTCAAGGAAACATTCATTTTAGGTGCCCCCCCCCCCCCCTCTTCTTCTCTTTATTGTTCTGGACTGGGTGCTGTTTTTCCTGCACTGTCTGTGATCTGTTTCATCTCACTGCATTTGCCAGTTTTCACTCTCGATTATCCTCCTGTTCTAGAGAGTCGGCAAAAACAAATTTACTGAAAAGTTGTTTCATGTGATGATGCTTTCAACATTAAGAAATGATATGGGTTTGTTTGTTTGTTTGTTTGTTATTAAGGAAGAAAGTAGCCATAAATTCTGTTCAAGTATGAGTAATAAAGCCAGTCAGCAACGTCAACAAAATACACACATTCCTGTACCTGTCTACAGTCAGTGTATTTTTGCTTGTGTCTTGAACATGTGCATAACGTTCAGTTCCTTGTGTGTACACATTCCCAGCAGTGTGCAAAATTTCACTGATTGAACACATGATGGGTATTTAGTAGGGATGTATCTGATGAGTGTACATACAGTGTGCTAAGTGTGTATCCTTGCTGTGTTGTGGTGATCAGGTCATCAGAAAGGCAGCAGTGCATGGGGCCTGCACGTGGCTCTCAGTGCTGTCAACATGGCCGACACTGCCAGAGACACCATCCCCAGATGGCTGCTGGCCGAGATCTATGCCACTAGTGCCGTGCAAGCCAAGTCTGCTCTCCCGTCTTGCCTGCACTTCATAGCCGTACGTTTGTTGGTTTTTTTTTTGTATCGCTCTGTCCTGTCCAAACAAAGCCTTCATCTTATGTGGTGTGACTCGCACCTTTCCAGTCAGGATTCCATAAAAGTTGGATGGGAGAGAGGGGAACTTGTCCAAGTCTGTTGTGAAGTAGACTCCAAAGTGATCTCACTTGTAATGTCGGCCTCATGTGGTGGTGACCAGTTCACTATGGTTTGCTTTTCTTTCCATAGTCAGTGACATATTCTTTCCTTGGCCCTTTCCCTGGCAGATTCCAACAAGAGGCCATATAGCTCGACCTTTCATTCTGAAGTTCAGAGGTTGTTATCTCTGTTTTCACAGCCTCGTATTTGTGAGCAGAACTTAAAGCCCTTGAGTTGGCTGCAGCACTTCAGTTTCTTCTTCTTCTTCTTCCTAAAAGACTGGTTCACTTTAAAAGGAGTAGGTCACCAGCGCGCATGTGAAAAAGTAAAATAAAATAAAATAAAATAAAGTGCGACTCCGCCTGTTGGCCCATGGAGCAACTTTGGCAACAAGGGGTCGCACATGATATTCAAAAAGTTAAAAGCAATGGCCAGATTCAGGCCCAGGTAACCATAAAATATCTGGGGAAGTTAAAATAGAAAAGTCAGTCAATATGCAGATCTCAAGACTGTCTTATCAATTTGATTTTTAAATGAGACTGCATTTGTGGCAATCTTGATGGCACCCGGCAGTGAGTTCCACAGCCATACAGAACTAGGATAGAGTGAATGTAAGTGGCTGTCAATATTTTGCTGCAGGTATGGCATAAAATTGACCGCCACTCTGGTGCTACTTTTATTCAATACTAGTTGTTCCATTGGGATATCAATTAGTTTAGCTCTGCCTTTGAAGAAGATATTCAATTTGATAAAAGCTCTTCTCTCTTCTAAGGGTTTCCATTCTAATTTCCTCATGTTCTTCATAGTATTCCCCTTCTCTCTGATATGGTTCCCTGTTATGAACCGTGCTGCTCTCTTCTGAATCTTTTTGAGGTTATCAGTTTCCTTTAGATGGTAAGGATCCCAGACTGAGCAACCATATTCCAGTACTGGTCTAACCAGTGTTTTGTAGCAGTCGTCTTTAACCCTTTTTGGGGCAGTCGTTGATATTCCTGTATAAAAAAAGCTAAGATGTTATTTGCTTTCTTACATACTAAATTGTAATGTTCTTCCCATTTGAGACAACAGTTATCATTGGCTGTGAGCCCACGCTGCTGCATGGAGCCCATGCCTAACACTAGGACACCCTCCCACCTTCCTGCAGTGAGCAAGTCGAGCTGTGGTAAACTTGAGGCAAACTTCAGGCCCAGAAGGTGGAAGGGGCAATCATTCTGGAGTCAAGAGGCTCGAATTAGCTCCCCTCTTGTACCAGCATGTGGAGGATTCTGGTTGGCTAGGTGTTCACTTTAAGTGGGAATTTTGCACTTACTTGAAGTCATATATAAATGAAGGAAATGTTTTTATTTGAAATTTACTTTTCTATCCATTGTGGATTTATCATCTGTGAAGAGGTTCAGAAAACAAGGAGTTTTTAGTCCTCATTTTGTTGCATGCTTGGGGGGAGGGAGGAGAGGTGTTTTTTTTTTTTCTTTTTTTCTTTTTGGTTGGTTGTTTTTTTTTTTTTTTTTCGTTTTAAATTTTTTTTTTTTTTTCAGTAGTTTTGACTTTTATTCGATAAATTAAGGATTTTCATACCGGGTGCATCTTTAGAATTAAACGGGGAAATCTCAATCAGACAATCATGACTGTCTTTATGCAGTGTCTAGTTTGGCCAGATTTTGGCCAGCTCCTTTCCAGTGACTGGGTACTTTGCCAAAGGGACATTTCTCTTTGATAAATCCTGAATGTATTTTATTTTGTAACGCGTAGTGGTGAAAACACCTTGTTAAAGACTGATTCAGGGCTGAAAAGGTAAGTGTGCGGAACATTGCCAAAAAAGGGGGAATTAAGAGAGCGATAAATCAAACGATGTATGTGTCAACAGCATTACTTGCTGCGACGGGCTCAGAGCATGAGTGCCAGGGACAGTGACAGTGTTCCTGCCCACATGAAGTGGTTGCTGCATGCCGAGGGCCACAGCTTCTTTGCTCACATCAAGCCTGCCTGCACCGTTCCACATCCATCCTCTCCAGCACTGCCTCCAAAGGTCACTGTCCACCTACCCCTTTTTGCTGTCTGTAACCAGTGTGTTTCAGCTTTCAGGGCTGTGTCAGTGCTGGCAGATCCCATTCAGATATATGTCTGCATAGCTGTTTTTTCATTCAGTATTCCCTTTCTATCACTGCTGACTGTTTTAATTCAGTATATTGTTTATGATGCCCTCATTTTTGGATCGGCCCATGCTTACAACCAAGACAGAAATATGTGCTGCCACTCTTACAATGTCCAGGTTGCTGTCATTTAGTGAAGCATGTAAGTAAACTGTCATGAAGACATGCAGTGCTGAATGTCTCATTGCTGCACAGTCATCACAGACAAATATAGTTATTAGCAATTGTGGCCATAACATGCACACACGTACAATTAAACATATTAAGTATCATGCACACATGCACTTCACCAAGATGAACTGGCACAGAACTAAACACTTCATGATTAAATGCAACAGAAATTTAGTACATATCATTTATCAGTAAAGGAAGAGGAAAAAGGGGATCAAACTCCCAAACAGCACAAAGCATAAGTTTTCATGTGGGATCCTGAAAAGTCCGTGTTTGTCCGGCGGTGTAAAATATTTCTTTGTGAATTAGTATGCTCATATTGATAAGTTAGAATATGCATCATTTGATATATTTTAGATCTTTAAATTCCTTTTTTCGATATCAAAACAAAGCGCAAACAGTAGCCTTTGAATTCAGGTTAGAAATGAAGAAAGAAACCTTAACATTTTAGCTTAGCAATGTGTTATAATGTGTTGATTTTGAAGCTTGTTTCAGATTTATGCATTGTAGTTTAAGAAATAATGTCTGTATACTTTATGTCTTGTTTGTAGTGAACCCATTAGCCCAAGTGACACAGGCCTTCAGAAGACATTTGTTGGAAAAGAGTGTGTTGGCTTTAATGTCACCACAAGATCCCTTCAGGTGAGGGTGTTGGACTCTTGCTTTCGCAGCATCCATGGGAATAGATGTGAATGTCTTGGTGATTTAGTTAAGAGTAAGTAAGTAAAGGAATGGATTAACTGATATAACTGTTCACTGTGGCTGTTAAAGAGCTGTTTGTGTTTAAACTTAACAGATGTAGAATATTAATCAAAGAAAACAAAGAAGAAGGGGAAAAAAAAAAAAAAAAAAAACCTGACAAGATTCTGGGCAACAGTCAGCCCAACCAAGCAGTTCAGTAAACTGTGAACAATGTTTTTCATGTGTGAACATTCAAGGTAATTGTGTTAAGTATAAGGAATCTTTCTGTGCTTTTATCCTTTCATCCCTAGCTCCCTAATGCTGCAAGCAGCCGCAGTAGAAAACCAGGTGTGAAGCTGAGCTTGAAGTGTGCACTAGGATGTAGTTTTACATGGCCGTCATTTTTGCCACTGAACCAGTTATTTTCATCAATGCCTTATTCTTTTTTTTTTTTTCCCCATTTTATTTTACATGCATTTTTTATTACATGCCTGTTGATAGAAATTTTGACAGGAAATATCTTGTCTTCAGTTTGCTTCACAATATCTAACATACCTTTAACACTTGAGCTCGGAGTTTAGAACAAAAAAAATTCGGTGAAAGGCAGAAAATTATGTTACTTGCAAGTTATCACCATAATGTGCTGCAAAAAAAAAAATCCTTGACATAGAAAAAAGCAAGTGTTTTACAGGTTACATTATTTTCACTTGTCGATTTCAGCTTTCATGTAACATTTTTTTTTTCTCTCTTTTTTTGGTGAACATTTGGATTATTTACATGGTTTTTTAGCAAATGATTTCTGATTCTAATTTTCTTTCAAATTAAATGAAATTATGCATCATTTAGTAAAGCACAATGAATCACGTTTTGACTGAAACGAGTTATAGGGTCTAAAAAAACACTTGGTTCTCACAGCAGAAATTTTACGCGGTCATTTGAGGCAGGGAGGAGTGAGTTGGCACAGAGTTTGGTTGAATATGGAAACACGATGTTAAAAAAAAAAAAAAAAAAAAAAATTAAACAATGTGTGAATATCACTTGTCTGTATGATAGACTGTTTTTTACTTATGCATATCACTACATCATATACATTCAGAGAGGGAGATGTGATTTTTGTTTTTGTTGCCATCAGAAAATGCAGGCCGTCAGACGTGACGGAGTACACGTACATGTTGATGGAATGCTCCGCCGTCAGTGGACACTCCATGTCATCAGCAGCCATGTCAAGTTTTTCCTCATTTCCTGGTGAGAGCAGACGGTTCCCTGTTTATAACTCGACTAGTGTAATGTAGTTAGAAATGTGAAAGCATTTCATGTCTTTGGTAGCATGTTATCCATGTTTCTGTGATATGTAATATATTTAGGGAGTTGTGTGTATCAACAAAAGAGTTCTTTCAACAGCTGTAAATGAATAATGATGTGAAAATAATTGATCGGAATTAATTTGACTGATTATGGAGAAAGCCACCGTGCACAATCATTGCTCCTTCAGAATTTGTTTTGAATAACTCTGAAAATGAAATCATCCATTTGATGCTATTTTGATGCATCGGCTGACATGTTGATTGTAATATATAAAATAATCACAAAATGCACACTTACACAGATTATCTTTATCATATCAGCCGTAAAAACTAATAGCGTCTGTTCCTGCATGCTGCTGCTGCTGTTTCAGAGGTGGACCAAGTGGTGCAGTGGTGGGCAGCAGTGCTGTCTGTGGCATTCTACTGGCAGAATGGAGATGATGAGAGGGCGGTTCGTCTCTACCCCCTCATCGATATGTTTCCTACACAGCTGCAGGCTTCAGAGTGAGTGCAGTGTTGCTAAGTTTCTTCCCCCTTTACAGACAATGTGGAATATTTTTATAGTAAAAATCAAGACCTTCGTACATTTAATACCCAGCTTTTAAGGATTTATGTAGGCCTGTGCTCAAGTGGTGGTGGTGTCTAGGTAGTGTGTAGTTTAGTCTGTCATTCTCTCAAGCTAAATAGCATAGTTGTGCCAGAGAGAGCAGAGAAGACAGTGGTTTGTGGTTTGAACAGTGTGGCGAGCCGTTCATGACTTCTTTTTTTTTTCTTAAGAAAGATGTCTTGCAAAAAAAAAGCCCCACAAAAATGGTGTTCTAAACTTAAGACATGAATTCATAGAATCCTAGTAGCAGTCCCAACCTGACGAGTCTTCTGCTATGACCAGGATCAGTTGATTTTTATGAGGTAGAGAAAGGAAAGAAAATTATGCAATCTACCCTGCCGAAACAGTATTGAACACTGATTCTTAAATTGCTGATCTGCAAGTGCTTTGTTTAATGCACCTTCCAGTTCTTGTGCTTGGCTTTAGGCTTGTTGTTCAGGATTGCAGTGGCTACTGATCCAGTGGTCACATGCTGCAGCTTCAGAACAAACTTTGGTGAAACCCCATGTCCTTTCAAATGGAACTGAGAAGTGGTAAATCTTTAGTCGTCTTATGAAAGAGAATCGAGTGAGAACAAATTTATTTGAGGAGGGTGACAAGATAGAGAAGTTGTGACAGCCCAGTCAGGTATTTGAAAGTTTATTTTCCGTATTTACAAGTCCAAGCAAATGCCAGAACCCCCACACGGCATGGAACATCGCCACAGCGCCATCCTCCTTCTGTTTACCTAGGAATTACTTGAAAAACTGTCCTACTTGGCTAAAGATATCTACTGTAACTTAAAAAAAAAATTTTTTAATGCTGATTGATGAGAATGAGGATGATAAAAATGATGCTACAGATTTCCATTTCGGTCTGAGACTTCATGACAGGGCTGTACTCTACACTTCCTTTCAATATGTATCCCGGCGTCAACCAGGTCCGAGAGATACAGACACCTGCAGTGTTGGTCAGGAAATTTGAGCAACACTCTCAGAAACACATTCATTATGTGGATGAAACTCGACTGTCTGGTCCCAGCCATCCCAGCTGAGCGTGTAGCAAACTCTGGGTAGGAGGCAGTTGGGGCAGAAAAATCCCCCGCACAACTCTGACTGGAATTGAACCCGCGACCTCCCAGCTGGGAGTCCGTGATGCTAACCACTTCACCACGGTGGCTGGTATACCTGCTGTAACTTTTCTAAAATAAGAATACAGTTCATGAGTCAAGGATTGAGTTTTCTCAGTTGAGTCTCAGTGATAGGGGCGGTAATTCTTCCTCAGGGCTCAAAGGATTTGCCGACTTGCTAAGAGAAATAAATGTGGAAAATATAAAGATTAAACTTAATGTAGCCTGTTTGCAAATGGGTTGATGGTTTTTTTCTCATCTGATTTGAAAGTGGTAACCAAGTGGAGAAATACAGACAACATGTTGTAAGTCACAAGTAGAGTACAGTATTTTGCATGCAAATTGATTGCATTAGGGATTTTTATGTATTTAACAAGAGAAAGTGGTTTGGGTATTTTAGGGAAATAAGTAGCATGACATATTCTTAAAGATCGCACAGTCCATTCCATCCATTTTCTCACACTGCAAGGTATTATAACTTGCATGGTTTTGTGGCTTTGCTTTCAGTGACCCTCTCCCAAGAGCTGTGTTTTTGGCTACAAGGCTCGCAAGTCGGTACTGCAGGCAGATGTCACGCGAGCTCGTCTCAGCTTGCGTCAGTGTGACCGTGCAGGCCGTCTGCTGAGAGAAAGCATCAAGCTGATTTATGCTGAAGAGGAGCAAACTACAGTTAAGGTATGTTGGTTGTGAATTATGGCTGCAAGAGGAAAAAGGTTGAAATTAACATCATTTATGAAATTTGTAAGCAAAGCTTTTCTGTCAAAATGTCAGTGGTTTATGAAAATGTTTCTCCCCTGTAAATAAACAGTCTCTTTTCTGGGTTTGTTTTGAACAGTATATTATTGTGGGATTTCTGGGATCACTAGTAAATACAAAGAAGTTAGTCTTGACCTAAAAAAAAAAAAAAAAAAATGACAAAATGTATTATTGTTTTGGGTGGTGACCAATTATTTTCAGTGACATTTTGTGTGTGTGCGCACACACACACACACAGAGATCTATTGCATCAAGAAATATCTTTTTTTTTTTTTTTTTTAAACACTGACCTGTGTTCACTGTAAATGACTTTGGATCGGAATCTTGAAGGGGAAGGGGGAAAGAATACCTTGAATACCTGCCAATCATTATTTGTGAAAAAGGAAATTTGTAAGGTTTATACTGGTAAAGATCTGCAGGGTTTAAATCCTTGGAGTTGCTGTTCGTCCGCTGCAGAGGTATATGCTGCAAGCCTGAAAACCTTGATGTGTGTGTCCAGAGGAGGCATGTCTTTCTGTCATTTGAATAAGACTGGTAGGTCTATCACTGTGTAACAAGTCAGGGAGAGGTGTATCTGTCATAGGGACAGAATCGGTATGACTGTCATGATGTGACATGTCAGGGAGAGGTGTGTTTCATAGGGACAGAATCGTATGACTCATGGTGTGTAACACGTCAGGGAGAGGTGTGTTTCATAGGGATGGGGCCGTTAAAAGTTGTATGGCATGCCATCAGGGAGAGGTGCATGTCATAGGGATGGGGCCGTTAAAAGTTGTATGGCATGCCATCAGGGAGACGTGTGTCTGTCTGTCATAGGAACAGAACAGTGTGACTATGATGGGAGAGGTCTGCGTGGTATGGACTAGATAAAAGTGACAACCAGGATGCTGTGAATGTTATGAGGGCAGTAAAGATCAGGTCTGGGATGGTGCAGATACGGCCTCTCTATGTTCAGAGGACTGAAAGGCAGTATGTCGTGGTTGTGCATTGAGGTTGCATTGCATCAAACTAGACTCATGCAATGCATCTGCAGTGCAAATACCAAGTCATACATGGACACCTGAACTTCATGTCGTCATTTTGCCTGGAACCAGTGACCTGGAGTTGCGCTGAAGCAGATATTGAATGAAACGACTTCGGCATTCTGACAGACCAGTGACGGCTTGAGGATGAAGGCATTGTGTGCTGTGTGCTGTTTCAGTTTGAAGTTTATGTACTAGGCTTAGGACATTCAGTTTGTGGTTCCAGTGTCAATCTGTTGACTGCAGGCGCTAGTGTTGTGGTTATGCCGATCCCCAATGATATATTCCCCTCAGTTTTGCTTAGGAAATGTGTTTTTGCAGCTTCACATCATAAAAAAAAATGTATATATTGGGTGAAAGATATTTTTTTTTTATTTTTCAAAGGTGGAGAAAAAGGTCACAGTGTGCATTTTTTTTTTCACAGTAGGATACAGTTTTTGGCAGAAGAGTACTGTACAAGATGTATTTACCTTTAACACCTCCATTATGAGAGCTGTTTCTATGAGTGTTTGTTGTTTTGCTTTCTTGTTTGTTTGTTTGCCTTTAACTGCACCCCTAGCAGACTTAAAGGGGTATATGTGCATATAAAAGGAAACAAGTAAAAACAACTTTGTGTAGACTGACTACATTTCAGTGCAGTCAGGTCCTTACTATAGCATTTTGGAATAAGTTTTTTTTTTTCCCCCTTGGTTTTTGTTTATTGGTTGGTGTTGATGGTTGTTTGCAGAGCTGTCAAGTGCTACGTTTTGGGTGGGTGTACTATGTTCCAATTTTGTGAACAATGCTTTGCTACTGCATTTTTGGTAAAATGCTAAGCCCAGAACAAAAACAAAAAAACATAAAAGCTTCTATGTAGATTTAACGACAGAATCGGAACTAAAATAAAGACGATCTCTAGACTGTGAACAGGTTCAGCAGCAGGTGATGGGAAGAAAAAAACAGAAGAGAAATTGCAGAAGATTATCGTCATTTTACTGCCTTACCAATGGTTTCTTTGTCGGACATTGTTGTTGTTGTTGTTTTTTAGCTCCAGTCACAGCTATGCAGTAACTGTTCTGATTTCCAACTTTTTAATCTGCCAGTGTGACTGAAGGAACTGTAGAGTCTGACGTGATATCACCTGGGAGTGCTATGTTTTGATTTAGAGTGCTGGTTCGAAGATTTCAAACTGCTACGCTTTAGGCCTTTGAGGCCTTGGCAGTTCTGTTATTGTTTTTTTTTTTTTGTTGTTTTTTTTTTGTAGCTTTGTGATTCAGAGATGATGGTCCTAATGTTTGCACTGTTAGCATTATGATTCACATGATGGTCCTGATGTTTGCACTGATAGCGTTGTGATTCAGAGATGATGGTCCCTGATGTTTGCACTGATAGCGTTGTGATTCAAAGATGATGGTCCTGATGTTGGCACTGATAGCGTTGTGATTCAGAGATGATGGTCCTGATGTTGGCACTGATAGCGTTGTGATTCAGAGATGATGGTCCTGATGTTGGCACTGATAGCGTTGTGATTCAGAGATGATGGTCGTAATTTTGCACTGATAGCTTTGTGATTCAGAGATGATGGTCATAATGTTTGCAGTGATAGCGTTGTGTACTTCAGATGATGGTCATAATGTTTGCACTGATTTTGTCGCTTTGTGATTCAAAGATGATGGTCATGATGTGTTTGCAGTGATAGCATTGTGATTCAGATGATGGTCCTAATGTTTGCACTGATGTTGCAGTCCCTGCAGCTGCTGCAGTGTGAGTGGTTGCTGACGACGCGCACTCAGCTGTGTGGGATGGGTCAGCACGAGGACAGGCCGGCCAGCCAGGTGGAGCTGGTGGCCTTCCAGCAGGACCTGGCCAGTCTCAGGAAAATGACCCACACCCACAAGTCCGCCCTGTCAAAGGTGAGAAGGAACATTTGGTGTCCTCTCTTAGTTACCTGTCCAGAGGGAGACATATCATTGATCTAAAGTTCATTCAGTTGCCAAAGCTTGCCAACATTTCTTGGCTGTTTGTTCACTTGGATATACAAGTGTAGTACTTCGGCTATTTGTACACTTGCTTAGAACACTTCTGCATAAGAACTTTTGCCAAACACAACTTTAGCAGTTTGTCCTCTTGGATTATACTCCAGAGTTAAACAAATGTGTCTGAACTACTGTAGCATTTTGTACACTGGGATATATTTTTCTTGAAAAATAGGTCAGCCCCAGAACATTCACACATTTGAAAGTAAAAAATAAGGTCCTGAACATGAGAGGTGTATAAGAATTGTTTCTGTGTTTCATTACCAGCAAAAGTGACGGTGACGGTTAACGCAGAAAATATGTTCTTCAGGAAATTTTGTCTGGAAAATTTGTGCATCTTCGAAGCCTCATTTTCTGAGGACGGATCGCATGTGGTTGGTTCCCCCCTCCCAAATTTTATTACAACTTGCCATGTATTTCAACCTAGAAAGTTGATGCTGTTGAAATGCAGGAGATTGTTGTGCCGATGGCAGTGTGTGTCTGGTGTGTGGCAGGTGTTCTTGCATGAAGCGACAGCACGCATGATGGCAGGGGCCAATCCAGCCAGAACGCAGCAGCTGTTGGACTGTAACATCCGGAGACGTGCCCTGAAATCCTCCAGTAAGTGTCCAAGTAGTCTTGATCTCTAGCATCATGATGACCCATAAACCTGAAACATAAACTTGGAAATCCAGATTGCTGCCACGGTTATGTTGAAGACTGTCAGTGAAGTAGACTGATGTGCAGGTGCCCGTCTGTTGTTGGTGTTTAGAATTGATAAAAATGGTCAGTCATCAGCACTATTAAAATCTGAACATTGACATCATGCTTCTTGCTTTAAACAAAGCCTCTGACACAAAAGTTTGAGTTTGAAATGCTTCCAGTAGCCTACACTGATGTGTATTTTGTGTATTTTATATCTGCGGAAAGAAAGCTGTTTGAAATACAGCCATTGTAAATGAACTGTTTTCAATCACTATTACTTATTGCTTTTGCCAGTCACATTTGATATAAGGTGAAGAAGAAGAAAAGCTTCATGCTCGTTTTGAAGCACATTGCTCACGCCATCTGTAACATCTTAAATTACCAGTTCAGAACGCTGTGTCTTGATGCTGAACCTGTCCCAAATGATCAGTATGGAAATGGAACTTAGTCACATGACCCTTGACTGGTGGATCAGTAGCTGAAGGGAAAATGTACAATGTGTGAATCTGTAGTTAAAAAGGTTAATAACTGCAGGGAGGAGGAGAGAAAGAACTACCTGGGTTGCATGGATAATGTCTGGCTGTGATGTCTGTGAGCAGGTGAGTCATCAGACGGTGAAATGCCAGAGAGGGAGCAGGCAACTGCCCTGTTGCTAGCGGGCCGCCATTTGCCCCAGTCCTTGATGCACAGCTCTGAGGAACGGGCAGGACTCATCAAGGAAGCCAGTCGCATGTACGAAGCCCTGGGCGACAAGAAGTCTGTTCAGGTGTGCCGCAAGGCTCTTCTGGAAATAGACACTTGTCCACCAACCGCTGATATCTCCATTCAGTGCTAGTGCAGTGCACTTTGATCTCCACATTATGCCTTTGGTCACACAGACTTTTCCACATGCGTCATTGTCAGGCTGACAGCTTTCTGCATTTCACAGTATGGATGTATGTAAAAAAAAAAATTTAAAAAAAAAAAAAAGAAAAATGGGAGATAATCATGCAGATGTCAAAATTGTTGTCAACCTTTTTCTGATGTGATTCAGATATTCTGTGATTGTATTAGTTTGAGAAACATTGAATGTTGCTCATCAGAAAGGTTGAAAGATATCATATGGGAGATGGTAGATGGTAATTTTGATTCCTATGAAACAAGCAAGTTTGTGTTATCAAGAGTTTTGGGTTGTCTTTGTGTGTCCATGGTAAACTTAAATGTATTTTTCCAGCAAAAGAACAAGCATTGGCATACATAAGCTTCATAGAATGATGAACTTTGTTCAGACCTTTCCAACCAGCCATCACATGCATGAAAATATTGCTGGAACATAATAGTTGTGTAAATAAACAATTCCAACAATAAAAGGGATTTTACAAAATTGGCATTTTCTTAGAAATAATTATCTCTTCCTATAATTCTTTATGGCATCTTAAAAGACATGTTTAGTGACACTGACACTTGCTATTTTTGTTTATACACTGTGAAAAGACATGTTAAGTGACACTTGATAGCATTTTTTTTTTACACTTCTAAAAGCCTTGTTAAGTGACACAGATTGCAAACTGCGTTCAATGTGATGAATTCTGTTATGCGGATTTGGAGATACAAATAACAAATAAAAGTATTATCTAATTGAACTAAGACAGACTGCCCACAAATGAAAGTATTCTCTAATAGAACTAAGACAGACTGCCCACAAATAAAAGTTTTACTAACTGTCACACATGGTATGTCAAAATGTTAGGTAACGCAGATGATGCACATTTTGAAAACGTAGGCAACCTGTGGAAAAATGAAAAGGACGAGATCCAGAGATAATAGGAGTGGATCATTGAGGTGAACTTTTCACTCATAGAAGCTCACAGGTGGTCAGTGTGTGTAACTGGTAGCCAGCCCCAGGACAATTCATTATGCTGCTTTTGGGGGGGGGGGGGGGGGGGGCAAGACAGATAGTGGGAAAGAGGAATGAAATGACACAGGTAGTTGCAGGGAGAGAGCAGTAAGAGTGCTTCCCCTCCCCTCCCTTGCCTTTAATAATCCTGCTGGTGCATTTATCCTCACAGGAGTTAAATGGCCTCTTGTTCATTTGTATATATATTTAATTTCTGGTGTTGCCGTCTGTCTACTGGGTGGTGAGACTGTGAACCCTGACAATAACTGTCCACTTCGTAGTGGCTGTTAGCCTGTATCGTCTTTTTTAAATGTGCATTTTTTTTCTGTTGTTTTGTTGCAGTATTTATGGTTTTGGGTGACTTGTTAAAATTGTCAGTAATGTGGGGGTCGGCAAAGGAGGAAAGTGGCAGGTCCCTTCAAAGTGGTACAGGACATCAACAATTCAGCTACTGTGTTTGCCAGTGGTGATCTCCGGTGCTCATCATTCTATTGGTGGGAATAGATTTTTGTTCCAGTATTCTTCATTTTTGGTGGTTGTTGGTTGTTGTTGTTTTTTGATAAAATAACAATTTGTTTGTTCCTGTTTTCACAGGATTTTTTTTTTCCTACATGAGGTCAGTCCTGAAAGGGTCTTGAATATCGGCTGAAATGACCACAGACTGACCAGCGTGGCTGGTCTAGAGTCCACTATTAAGAAGCTTGTATACTTCTGTGTGTTTGGTGCACAAGTGGGTGGATTGAAACATAGTAAGCTTGTAGTTTTTCTGTGTTTGGTGTACAGGTGAGTGAATGGAAACAAGAGGATATGAATGCGGTGAAAATGTTAAAATTTGTGATATCAAGTTGTACAGGTTGTCTCCCTCTCTTTTTACATTTGGTGTGCAATGTCAGTTGTTTTCAGATGATAGTGGCCTGTTGACATATTACCAGCTGTCCTGTTCAAGTCTTGTCAGATCATTCTGTATAAAGTGAAAGGTAGCTATTTGTTAAAGTAGTGGCTGACTGCAGTTCATGGATTATGTGAAAACATTTTTATAAAAGGGAAAAATCCACCTAACTTCTACTTCCAAAGGAGATTGTTCAGTGCAGTGTTTGAAGAGAAGTGTGCCTATACACAGTGCCTTTTTGTGTATCTCCTACATGCTGCAAATACAAAGAAAAATATGAATACATGCAAATTATGGAGTCAACACTCGCAGCAATATCAGGGGGTACAGCTTGATAAATGTATCAGTGATACTGTTTTGGCATTCATAATATGGAACGAATATTCCAGGCTTTTCTTTTTTCTTCTTCTCTATATGTACTCTCCCTCAGATTTCAGGCATTCTTCCATTCTTTGAAACTTATCCATAAGACACGGCCATATTGATCCAGGTATATCCACAGTGATGCCCCTTGAACAAAGCTCGAGCCTCTTGGCCGCTTTGGAACTGCCCTTCTGTTTAGCCATCGTTAGACCAAGAGAAAGAGGGAATCACAAAGGGACCATGTCAGGGGAATATTTGGGGTGTGTGACCAGCTGTATACTGGTTTTCCACCACAAAGTCTTAGAGTACACTGGCATTGTCACAGTGCAGCAGGAGACGCTGGGTTCCTGTGGAGGGATACTCGGCACATAGTCCAAATTCCTTCAGTAGGCAGTATTTGACATTCCAGGCTGAGATCTCATTCTGTCTGTTCTGATGAGTTGAGGTGGCTAGAAGGCCAGAGTTTGGACAGAATCATGCCACAATCTTTTTTGTCTACAAATTTGGATTCCCTAAATTATGAAGGTGGATTCTCACCTCGGAAGACCAAGACTGCTGAGCGTTACTGTGAGGTGAACCTCTCATCTTGTGTCCCATTACAGTGTCCCAAATGTTTGTGGGCTGCAATTAAAATGATCTTTGTCTTCTTCACTTGTCTTTCAGGGTATAAGAGACTCAGTGGGCACAGCAGTTCTGAACGCTGAAGTGATCATGAAGATTGACATAAATGGTTACTGATGAACTGTTCGCAATATTCTCTGTTTCATCACGTGTAACCCTTAGACTGTCCTCAGTCAGTGAAATTCCTGGTTTCTCCTTGGACCTTAACCTAAGACACCCATCTCTGGAGTCGTCATGGTTACTGATGACCATAGAAGTCATCATCTTTGAGCGTATATATTTTTTTCAACCTGTTGAAAACTTGTTTTACATGGAGATTGTTTGCTAAAGCTATTAAAGAAACTTTTTTTTTTTTTAAACGGGAAAAAAAAGGCCGTCATGAGATAATTTTCCTCAGCGAAAGTGGTAAATAGATCATTGCGTGAAAATCATGATGTGAAAGGGACATGCACCTTCCTTAGGGTTCCATCACTGTAATCTTACATAATGCCCCTGAGCAGAACAAGTGTCTAAGAATGGAATGATGCTCGACACTTTGCCTTTAACATATTCTGTTCCCCCCTCTTACACACACACACACACACACACACTGGTTTGTAAACACAGCTACAGGATTCTCTCTTTGGTAAGAAATCCAATGAACAATAATAATAATACTATCATGTTGCTGACAAGGGTTAAAAAGCACAATGTAACATTTATGCATGTAAATATTTTTATTTGAACTGATCATGTGGATGTCATTTTCAAAGTTGATATGAAGTCGTCAGAATAAATCTTTGCTCCTAAGAATACATTTCTCAGTATGTTGATTTGAACTGTGTCTCGGTAAGAGAATTCAGTCTGAAGTTCTTGTGTGAATGTGATTAATTTAAATTGTAAATAAAGTTGCTTAGAAAGCGTCAAAATGTAATCAACAATCAAAAAGTTATGGCTTCTTAAGGTAGTTTCAATTTAGAGACTTTTCTTTTGTTACAATTCAAATTTGACAAAAACACAATAAAACGAAATTAAGAGAAAAGAAACAAGCATGGTAGCACAATCACATGAAGAGACCATACACTGTCACACTGACTACAGTGATGAGTTCTGGCTTTTATTTTGGATAAATGTGGTATACTAGTCATCAACATAAAGAAAGAAACACTGCAGGCCAATCTGGATTGAATGCACTGTTCCAAATTTCACCACTTTTTCAAACTGCTCTGTTCATACCCTCAACATGGTACTTTCGGGTGTCTCATTAACCGTCTGGATTATCTTGTGTAGTTCTTTTATGTAATTAGTGTCTTAAATATAAGCTATTGAATTTCTGTAACAGATTTCTCTTTACCTCTTTTACTTTCTTCAAAAGTTGCCAAAGGACTGGTCGAGGTGATATCCTGGTAAAGTATTGGCCTCTGCCACATAATCAGTTGCACATAAGAAAGAAATCTGAAAAGACGCTGTTCACATGGTATATTTCTCCTTTAAGTATATATGGTATCAACCTTTACAATAACAGAAAATGACACTTTTTAACAATTATATAAGACTCTGTAGTTAGACCTGTTCCTGAATATGGAAATACTGTATGGTATCCAATGCTAAAGAGACAATCAGAAGCTCCAGAACAGGTTCAAAGAAGAGTAACAAAGATGATCCATAATATAAAGGATTACTCATACCAGGAAAGAATATCTACAACTTCCAGCGCTTAAGGCAAGACAAATAAGAGGAGACTTGATTCAAACATATAAGATATTTAATGGTATTGATGATGTTGATTGGGCATGCTTTTTTTGTGCTCCACAGAAAAATACTACAAGGAACAGTGAAAATAAGATACTTAAACAATATTCCAGAACTAATTTGAGAACATTCACATTTACTAACAGAGTAACCAAATTTTGGAACGAACTAATAACTAACATCAAACGTGCACCTAATATTAATGTATTCAAGAACCTCATTGATAAACATGAATTACTAACTGAAATGAAATATAAATTCCATGGATAATTAGACTGAGCTAGCCTAATTAATAGGCCGAGTTGTTTTGATACACCCACACTGGAGGCGTTGAGGTGTCGCCTGAGCTGCATTCGCCAGTGCCTGCAGCCACCCCCAGTCTCCCCCTGAACCCTCCCATCAACTCATGTACATAGTTTTCTTCTTTTTAAATCAGTTCGTTTTAAACCAACCATGCCTGGGACACCGCAAAGCGACAACGCCACAACGCAGAGCCTCTACGCCAAAACGGCCCGGCTCTATCATTGGAAGAAGAAGATACAACGCCCCAAATCCTGATCCTATAAAAATAAATTGCAACCACCTTCTTCTTCTTCTTCCGGAGTCTCCAGAATCAACGGGCTGATTATTACGAGACTGTGAACGGGGGATCTGCTGGGGAAAAAATATTCTAATTTCTATTTCATAATCATGAAATTACACACATTCATACCACAAAGTGACACCCCTACCCCTATCTTGCCTACTCACTAGCCTACACACACACACACTCAAAAGGTATAAGCTAAGTGCGGAGCTGCCAGACATGACTTGATGCAACGTTTGAGGCCCTTTTTGGGCCTGTTCGTTGGTCCTAGTTTTGTTATCTAAAGATTTCAAAGGCTACCACAGTCGCTTTTCATCATTACTATGGACTAGCTGGCCCCAGGCTGCAGTAGGCAGCTCAGGTCCGCAACATCCTTCCACTCATCCATGCACACAATACAGTTGACACAAATGTATCATAGGTTTTGGCCCTTTATTAGTTCACTTTATTGTAATTTATCCGTTTTGCCTCCTTTTTTTCTGCTTCCTCATGTGGGAACAAATCTTCAACATGCTGAATAAATTCACTTCACATAATCTGATAAAGGCAGATGGTGTGAGTATGCCAAAGCTACGACCGTTGGAGGCTACAGACCTTCACCTTATACTTACCCGGAACCGGAAATGATATGCAATTCGGTTATTAATTCAGTCTTTGTCGTTTCCCCGCCAAAGGAACGAAGGCATCTAGGAGCTTGTCTTCAAAGCCCATAATATTTATTTCTTTATCATTCTTGGCTGTTTTAAGTGTACAGATGTCGGATTCGGAACCAGACAGTCCAGATGAGCCGATGGAACAGCAGGTATGTGATCATGTAATTGAAGTATTAGATTTTTAATACTAACCGGTACTGTCGGTTGAGTTGTTCATTGCATGATGCATGTGTTTCCACTCACGACCACGGAGTGTAAAAGTTACTGATTTTTTTTTTTTTTTTTCAAATAAGGAAGTCAGACTAAAAATTGTTAATTATCCATTTTATGTCTCATTTGATTTTTGTTTTTCAATATAATCAGCATCATTTCAACTTTGATGATTTGGACAAATTTTATCCCCAGATTAAAGCACGCATTGGTCGGATTTCAGCATATGAATTTGGGCTGGGCAGCATCCTAGATTAATCCCCACCCCCACCCCCTCCCCTTTCTTTCAAGGCATTGATTGGTACTATCACGGACACAAGAACTCATTGTGAGAGCGCCAGTCAGCGAAGTCAACACAATCTGGGGCCTGGAAACTAGGACTTGTTGAACACAATTTTGAATGCAGTGTGACAAAAAACAACAAACAAGTTTACACACACACACACACACACACACACACACACACACTCATTAGAAAGAGAACAATGTCAGCTGAAAAATGGTGCCAAAGATAAGCCAGTTGGACATCTGAGAAGAAAGATT
Source organism: Conus betulinus (assembly GCA_016801955.1). Classification (NCBI taxonomy): domain Eukaryota; kingdom Metazoa; phylum Mollusca; class Gastropoda; order Neogastropoda; family Conidae; genus Conus; species Conus betulinus. The sequence goes on from JADBJO010004694.1 coordinate 118,489, forward strand.
ATATTGTTTGTTTAAAGCGTATGTATATATATATATATATATATATATATATATATATATATATATATATATATATATATGCTTCTAAAGTAATATTATATAACTTATGTTGCAAATGCATACATGCAAGATGAAGAAATTAAAAACCTTTGGACTTTACATTTCAGTAAATGAGGAAAAACTGCCAACCCTCTTTATCCTGGACCTCTTTCTTTCGTTTCGTATACATCTCAGTTTTATCTGTCTGATCTGATTACCTGTCACTAATCTATTTTCGGTGTGACCTCAGGAAAGCTAAGATAATCACAATACACCACTTAGACAAGCAAAACATTTTTTTTTCTCATTTAAACTCTGATTTTGTTCCTTTTATCACATAAGAAACATTATACCTGGTATGAAAAAGATGTAAGTTTGGTGGTTTAAGTCATAAGTAGCACTTCTTTAGAGCAAATGATAAAAAATGTGAATTAAAAAAAAAAAAGACAAAAAGCTGTCCACAGCTGTTCAGAGCAAGCTACTTAGTTCTGAGAGGCAGGGGAGGTTACAGCTCGCCCGCAGCTGCAGAGGCCAAGCCATGAATGCAGGTCAGGGAAAGGGGTGTTTTCTGCAGGCTGCTGCTCCCCACCAGCCAGCTAACCGTGCTATACTCGGCGAACTGAATGTCATCTGTGTAAAGCTGGTCTGGCAACAATGTGTTCGGCATTGGTGAGCGGCCATTACAAGTGGGGCTGTTAGTGTGATAATCAGTGGCTGTCAGGAAAAATGTGATATATCTGTGCTCTTGCGATGACTGAATAGGCGAATTCACGACAATTCTTTTAATACCAAACTCGACTACTATTTTCCTGTAGATAATGTAGATACGGCATGAAAGCTTGTACACAAGTGGTCAGGCGATATTCAACAATGACAGCACGCACACAATTGTGCAAAAATGACGTCATCACTTTCCAGGAATTTAATTTTCCCTAGTTAACTAGTACACAAGTTTGATACATGCCTCTGCTTGGACTACAACAACAAAAATGTTGGTTCAGAAATGTGTAAGCCTTGTTTGTTCGGCCCTTACACTAAGTGTCTCGTATGGGACGGAAAAATAAAGCTGTGTGTCTTGTTTTTACCTTCAACTTTAGCATTGTGGATTACAGAATATTGTGGTAAAAAGAAGTATTGAAACACATATAAAACACGCAAGTTCAGTTGCGTGCGTGCGCACGCACACACACACACACACACACACACACACACACACACACACACACACATACATACATACATACATACACACATACAGTATGGTTTTACCGTGTGTGTGTGTGTGTTTAAGGCGTATGTATTTACCTTCAGTTGTGTGTAATGATCAGACATCATACAGTTGGTTGATCTGTTCCATTTAGTCAGCTTTCTTCATAATATTATTTTAGATCATCTGTAGACAAAATACAGAAGGGCATTTCATGTTGGACACCGAGTTGACTACATCAACATGGCTACCACCTCATGTTGTCTAGTGTAGAACCGTTGTGATGTCATGTTGTCTCCTGCTGTGCAAAATAATCAGTAGCAAAGCATTTTCTAAGCACATCAGTGTCTGGAAAATGTGTCTTCATTCCTAGCTAAAGAAAATACGTCGGCAACAAATACGGGATACACTGGTCTAACTTCCTGTGTACACTACAAGACTTGTTCAGAACCATGTACATGGAAAATTGCTGCCTGGCGAATATGATTGATACTTTAAGTGTGTGTGTGTGTGTGTGTGTGTGTGTGTGTGAGAGTGATATTTCAGACCAAAGCCAACAGGCAATGAACAGGACAGATGCTTAGTCTTCCTGGTTGATATTGGCACATGATGTACATGTCTGCCAACAATTGAACAAGTTGCCAAATGTTGTTTAGTAGTATTTGCCTACTATATCCAGTTTTTGTTCTTTCGTCCTTTTTTTTCTCCCCTTAAAGCAAGCCTTGATTTTGTTGGTAGTCAGAAAGAAAGCGGAAATTAAATTACTGGACTACCAAATGAAGCAAACAAAAAAAAAATCAGACCTAATGCTTTTTTACCTTTTCAGGCAGGACAGACCGTAACAAAAAAGGGCAAACATTGTCGAGAGATTGACATGACATAGCTTTTTCTGCTGCAGTAGGAAGGGTCAGAATTTTGTGCTCTGGGTTGACCAGAAGTAGGGAATGGAAGTTAGAACTAAAGAGAAATGGGAAACAAAAGGGTGGAGTGACCCAGAGACAATGTGTGTTAGAAATTAACAAAGTATGATAAACCAAAAAAAAAAAAAAAAAAAAAAAAAAAAAATCCACTTCACTAGAATGATTCAGTGAACCCTCGTTTTGAACCCCATCCTTGCCTCTTCTATTACTGGCACACTGTTTTAGTATTTGAATGTGATAAATTCGAGTTCAAGATTTTCCTTACAACAAAATGGTGACAGATTCATATGTTGGTGTTCTCAGAGCGGTGAAGCAAGGAATTTAAGAGGTGGATAAGTCCTGATGACAGTGTAAAAGATAGAAAGTGGAGAGGTGGGGGGTAAAATCTAGTGTAGCATTTCATAATCATATTTTCTTTTTAGTTTAAAAGGTCATCATTAAGAGATGCCTGCACATCTTACCAAAAAACACAGTGTGTCCACAGCTAGTTGGTGAGGAAACTTGGGGGAAAAAAAATGCATAGTTGACATATTTTTTCAGTGGCAGAGAAAATATGTGGTACAAGAAAGATATTGGTTACAGTAATACCTTCAAAAGAGATGAGGGAACTCTATCTGTGACATGAAACTTTCAGGTTCCAATAATGCCTTCCTAGGGAGAGGAGGGAATGCTGTGACACTGAATTTTCAGTGGAAAGGATCAGGGATTACAGTGAATGATTTGGATATTACGAAACAGGCATTGAAGTTTAGCCCATGTCCAGTAATTTGCCACAAAAAAATGGTGTCAAAAATATTTTGTTTGGACATTTGTGTCCATGGCTGATTTGTAATTTGAGTTTTACTTAATTAATCAAATGTAAAAAAACATCTTATGAAATAAAATGGGCATACAGCTCAGTCTCTTGCAGTAGGAAACTGAAACGGGGTTGCTGCAGTTCTCTTGCTGGAATGCAATCAAAATGATATAACTGGAATGAAACAACTTTAGGCCTACCTGGTGTAAACTTACAAAATACATACAATGTATTTTAGTCTTAGACACTTAGATACTTAAAAAAAAAAAAAAGCCCCACTTCACTAGAATGATTTAGTGAACTCTCGTTTTGAACCCCATCCTTGCCTCTTCTATTACTGGCACACTGTTTTAGAATTTGAATTTGATTAATTTTTGAGTTAAAGATTTTCCTTGCTTTAAAAGTGACAGTAGACAACAAAATGGTGACAGATTCATATGTATTGGTGTTCTCATAATGGTGAAGCAAGGAATTTAAGAGGTGGATAAGTCCTGATGACAGTGTAAAAGAGAGAAAATGTGTGTATATATATAGTGTGTGTGTGGGTGGGGGGTGGGGGTAAAAGCTAGAGCAGCATTTCATAATCATGATGTTTTCTTTTTGTTTTAAAAGGTCATCATTATAATTACCATTACATTGCAGCCTCCTTGCATAAACAAAGTTCAGTTTATTAAAGTCCATCTAACCAAGTGAACTCTTAAATTGACAGTTGTTTTTTTTTTTTTTTTTTTTTTTTTTTTTTTTTTTTTAACTGCACCTATTCAGAAAGTCATTTTCATAATTCCAATGTATTCATGTTAGTTCTGCAAACATAATAGTACATTACAGCATTTCAGGTACTATATGAAAACTCTCAGGAACAGACAGTAGAGAAAGGCAGAGGCAGAGAATTTACTCTTTAGTTTTCCCGATCTCAGTTCTGAGAAAGTTGATTTTTTTCAGTAATGTGTTTCTCTAGCTGTGTACATCTCAAGTATCAATGTGTTTGAAAAATATGCACATTTAACCTAGCTTTATTACGGGATTATTGTCAAAGGTTTTTAAAAAGTAACAGATGATTAAGACAAAATCCCCCCCCCCCCCCCCCCCCCCTCCGCCCAACAAAATCCCCCACCTCCTGCCCCATGCTTCCCCACCCCGTTCGTACCAAGAAAGGTCAAGTGTCTTTACTGCCATTCAAACTTGAGACACAGTTAATTTCTTGTGGTATAAGTTTTGTAGTACATGTATGCAGTTGAGAACATGTGGTGTATATGATCACATTTGGCTGTTGGGCAAAATGTACCACATCCAAATGAATCTGTACACATAAAAAAAAAATAGGATCTGAGTTTAAAAGAACAAAGCAGTATTTGGATATCTTTACTAGTAATAGTTACTTTTATGCTCACTACACTTACAACATGAACTATTTCACCACAATACTGATGTGGAATGTGCTGTTGATCTCATAGGGCAATAGAATGGTCCAGTTCATATTGTCAGATATGTTCCGTAATTGTGGAAGAACCTATCATTGAATAATTTGCTTATGTTGTGCAGCCAATTGCTGGTCCTTCAGTGCTGCTGAAGACACCACCTAAAGCAGACACAAGTGGAGAAAAAGAATATGGGGACTTTGAAGCCAAAATTGTAAGTTCTTTCATTTATCTTTGCGCTTTTTTGCAATGAATACTAGTTTTTAGCAGTGATCAATGATAATTATGACATCGATATAGTGGCTTTCAGGTTCAAATCTAAAATGATTTTATATTGAGGATGAAACTTGTTTTTGTCACTATGTCAGGAGGATTTCTTAATCCTTATTTTTGATATTTCTTAGTATGTGCATTGTCTTCAGTCTCTTTCACTTTCAGTAAATTGTTTGTGTGCGTGTGTGTGTGTGTGTGTGTGTGTGTGTGTGTGTGTGTGTGCATGTGTGTGTGTTGTGTGTGTGTGTTTGTGTGTGTGTGTGTGTGTGCGTGTGAATGCATGGAAGGCACACTCTTTGAAAATAAAACTTGTTTGATGAGATTTCCTGCGTGCTTAAGTTGTATTAATATGTTACGAATACCTTTCTGACATGGAGTTGTCATAGCTGCCAGCTTTTCCCTTTTTGTTTTAGGGATTTATATGAATAATTCTTCCCAGAATCTTGAATTTGAAGAAAAAAATACAAGGTATTTCTTTTGAATGAGAAAGAAAAAAAAAAGAAAGAAAATATTGGTCTGGACCTTTTTTTTAAGAGTGAGGTAAACTGCTTGCTGCACAGTCCATTTGAAAATGATATAAATGTCTGGAAGTGGAACTAATGAAGCAGATGTATCTTTTCAGTAGGAGCTCTCCATAGATCAGTTCAAAACCTGTCCAGTGGCTTTGGACACAAGCCAAACTTCCTTAGAACTGCATCCCTAGCTCTCTAATTTGAACACCTGAATATTGGCATTAATAGCAACTCAAAGGAGTTGATTATATTTCCTAGATCAGTGTTGTGAAAAGGAACGGGATTGGGTGGGAGGGCTGATGATATTGTAGTAAGGGGTGAGGGTGCTGGGTAGGGGGATTACTCTTGTGTTGCTTCTGCAGTTTGGGCAAGCACATGCCTTAGAGTCTTTGTCATTACAGAAAGGGGTTACATGAAATCAGCTTAGCATCAAAACTCATGAAGAAAAATGTTGCCATTGATAACATGTAATGCTGCAGTTGATAATGTAACAACTAAGTCCATTTTGATTGTATTGCAGCAAGAGAATCGCAGCAACCGCTTCAATTTCCTGCTGCAACAGACTGAGTTGTTTGCCCATTTCATGTCCACTGGAGCCCAAGCAGGTGGAGGGGGGCCAACAAGTCCATTGAAAATGAAGCCAGGTCGCCCACGCCTGACAAAAAAGATGGATGAAAAGTCCAAACTGGTTGCTGCTGGCGAGTAAGTAAATATGTTGTTGACGAGCCTTTTGTTCAAAGCGCATTGTTTTCAAGCATGATGTATGTTGGGAATGGTTGTATTCTGAAATTAGTATCTGAAATATTAGTTGAAGGAAGTGGCTCAACTGTACTTTTCCTTTGGCTTATGCACATAGAGGTGCTTGTGCTCTTGACAGAAAATGAGAAGTAGGGTCACACTGTGAAATGTAGGAACAGTGAGTCGACCAACAGAAGTGAAATTTCACAAACTTCACTTCGGAGACGAGATTTGAATACACAAATTTTCATAAACAAGTCCGTCATTCTGGGGAGAGGGGGCATTTGTTTTCATCTACCATCACACAGCACAGAGTAGAGGGATACCTGGTCTTCCAATAACTACAATAGAAATAGTTTCTCCCAATAGAGACTGCTTTCAGACCTGATTCATCAGCATACTTTGGCATCAGTGTACATTCATTTGCCCCCTCCCTCCTCTTGTTTTTAATTTTATTTTTTGTTCCACCACATTTACATGCTGTCGAAGACTTGGACACAGCCCGACACGATTTTGCATTCAAGAGTTATCGCTGTTTAGTCAAAGCACTCCAGGACAATACATTGGTTTCACATCGCAAATGTGATTGCTGTTCAGGACCTTTAGTCAGCAGATTTGTTTTTCACCTCTCCCCCCACCCCTAGTTGTACTCATTGTATCATATTTTGGCAAACTTGTGCAAAATACGGCAATCGTATGGGTACACAGCTTGGATGGGTGTGGATATCAGCTTGTCACAACAGTTTAATTAAATCCTTTTACTCTTGTTTATGTGTTGCATCTGTTTACTTTGCATTCTGATCAAGTCTGCTTCACACTGTTGGTGATTTTGTGTTGAAGAGATTGTGTGTGGCTTTGAATGGCTTAGCTCCTTCCTGCCGTTCTGATCTCCTTCATCTCTATGTTCCTTCTAGGCACTTGTGTTCTTCTACCATCAACACTTTGCTCAAAATCCCTAGATTTCAAAGTAAAACCTACAGCGATATTTCGTTGTCTTTTCAGGGGTCCGGTTTCTTGGAAAAACTCCCAGTATCTTTGCATGGTTCAAACTGTGTGTCTTCCTTCAAGATATCTCTTAAAACAACCCTCTTCACCTGTCAATAGCAGTTCTTTCTGTCTCTTCCCTAGCCCATCAGATTGATCCTGCGACTCTGTGTGTGTGTGTGTGTGTGTGTGTGTGTGTGTGCACGTGTGCTGTTGCCTTCGTTGTGTGAGACAATGTGTGTGGGATCGTGTGTGTGTATGTGTGTGTGCACGTGGGTGTGTGTCGATATGACTACCCTGTTTTGTAGGTGCATGGTACTTCTTGTAATATTCATCTTCTTATTGTTTCATTTATGTTTTGTTTAACCTATTCTGCATTTGTCAGCGCTTAGGGCTTATGATTTCAGATTAAGCGCCAGGAATAATCATTATTATTATTATTATGTTTTATAGGTGCTGTAAGTGACACTATTTGCACTCGCTTTCACTGTACTTTTTAGGAAGGCGTCGTTTAGTTTTCCTGATGCTGGGCTTGAGAATTTTTTCTGAATTCATGTTAGCTTAGAGTCTCTGCACTTTTAGTGGAGGGAGAGTGGGGACTAGGCCTTTCACCTCCTGACTATACATACAGACTAATGCTTAAGGTTCTTAGTTGCATCTGTCCCTGAGGTCAAGGCTGGGGAACTGCATGGGGATATTTTCATGTAGGATTAGTGTCTGCCTTTTTAGGTTAGGTTACTTCCCAGTTGAGCATGAGAAAAGGGAATTTTGTTAGCAAAAATAGTTTCATGATATACTTACATGTCCAAGCACTAGGATGCTGTCCCGCCTCCCTGCTTTGTCAGGAAAAGGTGGGAAAACTGAACAAGTTAGAATATGGTGCAAAAACGTGAACACTCTAAGGGTGATCACTCTTGCTGCCTATGTGGGTATGGAGGAAGGGTTAGCTCCATGGTGTCCAAACTGGGGGATCTTGATGACATGGCAATGTTCCTCACCAAGGGGGGATAAGGCATTTATGTGGACAAGTAGACATATAAACCACCTTCAGTAGTAAAATTCCTTTTCTGTCTGCAGAGTGAATCTTGCTTGCTGATTCTGTAGAATTGTATGCTCTGTTTGTGCTTCAGCCATCGCCATCGACGCACAGAGCAGGAAGAGGATGAAGAACTGCTGTCGGAAAGTCGAAAGTCTCAGTCTGTTCTCCTTCGCTTTGAGAAGTCTCCTTCATGTGAGTGTTCAGTTTTACTAATGAACGTGGCTGTCTGGAGCAGATAAAACTAAGTTGATGAATGTGCAGATTTCTTGTCCAAAACGCTGCTTAGGGTAGATATCTTTTCTTTTATCATTTATTGCCTGATAGGCATTGTTCATGAAGTGAGATATCTTCAGCAGCAATGGAGAGAATGACTAGGAAGGTTTAGAAAGACCAAGGTCAGTGACTGTCATGTCTTGGTTTCAGTTGCTGCATCAGTGCATGTGTCGTCGTATTTGAGGTCTGTTGTCAGGTTGATGCGTGAAGTTAGTGTGTGAGATAGTGTCAGCACATCTCAGTGTTTTACCACTAACTTGTGTGTGTGTGTGTTGTCTGTGTGTGTGCATGTGTGTGTGTGCATGTGTGTGCGTGCGTGTGTGCGTGCGTTGTAACTAAGCCTCTGATTTTGATACTTTGCTTTTGAAAGTGGTAGGTGTTTGTATGGTTCCCCTTTACTTCTTGCTCAGCTCTGTTTAATTTTTCCATGACTGAGTACCAGTATGGACTTGAGACAGTGTTTGGATGGTAATGCGTATTGTTTAGACAGGAAAAGGTACAAAAACTGAATTATATGAGTACGATCCATGAAGGAAACTCACTAGGAAATCACTCTGTTGCCCTTACTGGTTATGGAGGCATAGTTAGCTCCCTGCTGTTCCTGGGTTTTTTTCTCTTGATAATATGCTGAAGTAGAGAGGGATAAGGCAATTGTTTGGAAAAGTAAGTATATCCTAAAACTCCCTTAGGCATAAAATTCCTTTGTCCCACCACAGGCAAACCCTAGCATGTGCTCAAGTTTGAAATTTCTCTGATTTTGATTAAAAACACACACAAAAAAAGAAGATAACACGAAGATTTTTTATATGCCATCTGCCAAAAATGAAAATGGAGAGGGGGGGTGGGGGATTTTAAAAAGGTACTTTAGGAAATTCAGGACACTGGGTAGTCCAATAAGAATATGAAAACTCTGGGCTGTGGTACACTTCCCATGCTCCCACTTTTACGAGAACCCCCCACACACCTCCATTACCCTTTAGCTTCTCCCTCTGCCCCCCAGCACCATCTCTTCTCCCTTTTTGTTTGTTGGTTGGATTGACAAAAATCTCTGCTGTGTTTGCTTTTCTGTAATATAACTCCTGGTATTTGCTATTTTGGTGATGCCAGAGAGCTACCATGAACTCCTAGGCAGGGCTATGTGATCTGCTAATCATGTCACATCGAGTCATTTCCTGCACTGTGGGTCACGTGGCATGGGATATCTTACAGGTGTGAGAAAGTCTATCAGACATGTAGTAAACAATTCACTTTTAAGGAACTGGGGAGTAAACTTGCTTTTTGATCAAAAGTGTAGATCCCTTTGCTGCCCAGAAATACAACTGCCATAACTCGATGTTTGTGAATTTTTTTTAGATTTTTGGTATAAGAGCAGGCCAAGGGGCATAATGCAGCCAAGTCCCAATCACATTATTCTAAAAATAAACATGCTGTGATCAGAATACTTGTACCATAACTCAGCTCGCAGTGTATGTTGTGGGGATAAATTTTCAGACTAAGACGTTGTATTTCCGAGCAATGCCTTGTTTCCAGAATGTTGAGTACAGAAGGCAAGCCACTGTGAAATATGTATCATACAGTGGAGATGCTTTGGTGATGGCTTCTGGTGAGCAGTTGTTACTGTTAAATCAAGTGAGCAAAGTTAACTGCATTCAAGCGTCAGATTTGAGGGTCAGTCTGTCATATACCTGTTGTGCTTGAGCAGGGTTGTTGAGCACATGGGGTGGTCAGTGTTTTGAGCTTTGTTAACATGGACGCTGAATGTGATTACAAGATCATTTGTGGGGAGTCCATATATTTGGTATCCACACAGATATTGCTGTTGACACTATATGGTAGGGTGTTCCTAATAGAAGGTGCCTTGATCAGAGTATCTGAAAAGATAGGGTCTGGAATGAGTGAACCAATTGCTGCTGCTGCTGTTCAAACAGACGTGAAAGGCGGTGAAATGAGAGAGACTACCAGGTGCGAGGCCTGAACTGGATGATCTCTTTGTATGAGAATGGCATCAACGGCATCCTGGCTGATGAGATGGTAAGTTGTGTGTCATTGAAGCATTGGCTTGCATTTCCATTCTTTACTGATCATTTAGTGTAACCCTTCTGCAGTTATTTTTCTGAGGTTTATGCAGACCTGTTTATCCTATGGGACTCACATTAGTTTCTACAGAAACAGGTCATTAAGTATGGTGGTAGGTTGGCAAAAGAAACCAAAAAGCACGGCAAACAAAGCTTGTCAGCTTCAGGGAAGGAATGGAAGGGAGATAATTTTGATAGCCATGTGCGCATGCATGCTTGCTGACTTGTGTCTGCTCCAGTTGATAAGTGCCAAAATGTCGGCATGAAAGTGATCCAGTGAATCTTATCCTAAGAAAGAAAAGCAGGCTGCCTCCTTTCCAACATTAGTGCTTGGAATGTTAAAAATAGAAGTGGCCCTGTTTACAGGTGTCTAAATGCAGACTTAACGTTCTGTGTGCTGCCTACTACCCACTTCTTCTGTGTTGTGCACATGGCACCAAAAAATGATTGGTGTCACTGCCATGTGGAGAGCTCCTGGCTCTAATACTTGTAGGGTGCAACAACAACGACAACAGATGTAATAAATGAAGAGAAAACAAAGGGAGGGGGAACCAACACTAGAACACCCTTTAAGTCTTGTTTTTTAAGGAAGATTGACAGCCTTGTAATGACTCATTCTCAGACTCATATCTGTGATTATTTGAAGGTTCATGATCTGCCGTTGCTACTGTTGACATCTTCACTGAGGCATTTAAACATGTCTGTCCAGATGTGAACATTGCCAAAGGAATCAAACTGTGAAAATAGTTATTGGTGATGATGGTTTGCTCAAAATAGCAAAAATCCCCACCCAAAACCCGTATTGATAATGTGCATTGTGACTCCTGAAAGATACTGAGGGGTATTTTTTGGGGGTAAACAGGTCTATTTATATTGTAATTATCACAGTGTACTTTGTATCCCAATCCTGATAGGCTGGCTGATTTTGCTACATGTTGTTGTTGTCGGAGCTTGGGGAAGTGTGTAAAACACTTTTTTTTTAAGATGCATCGTTGTTTGTCCTGTATGCTTTGTGTTGAAACCCTTCACAAGAAAAACATGGAAGTATGAAAACTAAAAAAATAAGAAGGAAATGTTGGGTTATAGATAAGTATATGAAAAGAAGCTTTTCCCACTGTACACATGTTGGTGAAAAATTGCTTTTGGTTTACTGTGAATTAGATATGTCTGCATCTGTTTTGAAAGGTAATGGCATTACATGTAAATGCTGCTTATATGCTATGAATAAGTTTTCAGGTATTGTTTAAAGGTAAGAAATCTTATTCAAGAAATATTGCATTTAACAATTAGGTATTTCAACTTTTTAAAAACTTGGTTTTGAGCTCTGTGGAGTTTGAGCATCATAAATGAATCACACACATGATCTGGCCTTGTGTTACATGAGTACTGCCACTCACTTCAGAAGTAGTGAGGCTCTGTACTTATGGCATATTGTTTGTTGCTATGTGTCAGGGTCTTGGCAAGACTCTTCAGACCATCTCCTTGCTGGGGTACATGAAGCACTACCGCAACATCCCCTCTCCTCACCTGGGTCATCTGTCCCAAGTCCACGCTGGCCAACTGGATGGCAGAATTCAAACGCTGGGTGCCCACCCTGCGTGCAGTCTGTCTCATTGGAGATGCTGAAGAGAGAGTGAGTGGAGCCAAATTTCTGTGTATTCCTGAGCCTTTTTGTTTTATACATCTTATATTTCAACACAAAAATGGAGAAAAGAAAAGAAAAGGGGCGGGGGTGGGGGGAGTCACCGAAGGTTCATTAAGATGACTTGAGTTTTATTGATGGAAAACAAAGTGATGTGAAGGCAGTCACACTTGCAGCTGTCTGGGATTGAGGCACAAGTTGTTTCCCCTGAATGGACACAAACTGTGGCAGGGAAGTGGCTCATTATTCAGAACTAGCACACACTGGAGTGGAGGTATGATATTGTTCTCCCAATCAAAAAAAAAAAAAAAAAGACCTTTTCCGTTGAAAGTGATTCTCCTTTGATTTTAGCACGATTTCATGTTCAACACGATCAGTTGGTGATGTGAAAAATTCAGAGATTTCTTGAAGGAGGACATGAGTACAAGAAAACATATCCGAATGCCATTTGTTTTGTGATACATTTAACTTGGTGGCGAGTCTTGCAGAAGTTGAACTTTGTTGCTCTGCCAGCAAAGTGTGATAACATTTATTTTTTTTATTCAAAAGAAAGAGAGAGGGCATTAGTGTGTGCATTTTGTCTTTTTTTTGTGTGTGTGTGTGTGTGAGGGAGAGAGAGTCCATTAGAGTGTGCGTTTCCTCTGTGTGTGTGTGTGTGTGTGTGTTTTCTTATATTGGGTCTCTAGACTACGTGTATGTTTTCATTTGTCCCCAGTCTACATTTATTAGAGAGGTGATGATGCCAGGAGAATGGGATGTGTGCGTCACTTCCTACGAGATGTGCATCAAGGAGAAGATTGTCTTCAAGAAGTTCAACTGGCGCTACATCTGCATCGATGAGGCCCATCGCATCAAAAATGAAAAGTCAAAGGTTAGATCTCTCCTCTGCTGTTCTGTAATGTGTTGTATCGGGCATTTCTTTCCCTTTTCAACAGGTGCCTTTCAGTGTCATTCTCGGTCATGTGTATCTGTATCTCACTCAGAAGCATACATACATGCATGCACACATGACGCTCACATGGTGTACTCATCAGGATTCAGTTTTATTAGCCATGAATTTATAGCAAGTGGGCTGAAGAGCTATGTAGATAAAACTGAAACCCTTTCTTTTTCAGTTGTCGGAGATTGTGCGAGAATTCAAATCGACCAACCGCCTGCTGCTGACAGGGACACCCCTCCAGAACAATCTGCATGAGTTGTGGGCCTTGCTCAACTTCCTGCTTCCTGATGTGTTCAACAATGCAGACGTAAGTCTAATAGAATTTATAGTTGGTGTTTGTTTTAATCCATTTGTAATAAATCCTTGAATGAAAAGGAAATTTTCTGATCTGTTGCTTTTATTTGAAGTGGCCATTATTAAAGGAGATTATTATTCTGGAGATTGGCAGTAATTTATGAGGTAAACGGGTTGTATCAAGTAACTGATGCATGTGTCAGTTTGATAGGATATTTCAAATGCTCAACAGATAGTGAAAATGAAGACTGAATCATTTCCAGTCAAGCTATAGCGATTTATGAGAGCGGGCATTTTCAGAACTCAAGCTATAGCGATTTATGAGAGCGGGCATTTCAGAACTGGGAGATAAATAATGAGAGTTCAGTATTCTTTGTTCACCTTGGTGTCATGCGATGAAGTAAAGTGCGACTGAAAGTGCTATTAAGTTTGACTTGGCGCAGTGCATTTGAGTGCTGTGCTTGAGTTTGGAATACTACATTTAAATGTCAAAGTACTGCACTTTGGGTGTTGAGACTTCAGCAGCTCTGCTTGAATACAAGTGTGGTATTATGAGTTGGCTACACTATGTCAGTCAGTTGATTCATCCAAAGGAGTTCTCCACTCAGTGGTGCAGTGATTATTTTGTCCTTTCTATTCTGAGGCAACTTTTAGGAGCCAAGGGTAAAAAATACCCATCATAATGTCTGAGAAAGAAGGAGCTTATGTCTTACATAGAATTGAATCACGAGCCTTGGTAATGGTAAAGGAAGACAGGTGTTGGTTAAAAAAAATCTTTTGTGTTGTGAAATAGAACACATGTGTACAGGCAGTTGGAGACCAGATGTTTTACATGTTTTTTGCTTTGTGTGTCGCAGGATTTTGATGCTTGGTTCAACACAGAGAACTGTCTGGACAACAACCAGATGGTAGAAAGGTTGCACAATGTAAGTTGACAGTTTGATTTCTTTGTCTTACGCAATGTAATACAAAGGTCGTGGAAAAATTGCTTGAAAATGCTGGATTCCTGCTGTACAGTGAAAGACTGCAGCATGGCCAGAGGTTGGTTGGAACTCTCCTGGAAGTAGACCAAGTCTTCCTTTATATCTGGAGAGCTCTCACTTTATTACCAATGTGTCCAAAGAAAGCCAGTGCAAAGTGTGTGGTATGGTACAGTTCAGTAAAATAGATTGTGGGGTGTAGTGCAGTACAGGACATTAAACCCTTGCCTTTGGGAAACAGGCCTGTGTGTACTTAATGAGGTGTCAGAGGATATGCACTGACCTGTAAACTCCATAGCAGGCAGGGAATGCCTGTATCTCATGGTTGTTGCTATTCAGATGAAAAGCACACATTAGGTACTTGTCACACACTTTATCCAACTAGGTCACTGAAGCCAGTAAGGATTCAGCAGCATTTTGAGGTCGGGTTGCCTGAATTCATAGCAGAAATTTGATTGGATGTATTTTTTAACAAAGGAAACAGAATGGTGATTGCGATGTCGATGTTTTTTTAGAGCAGTGGCAGCAGCCATACTGATGTGAATTTAACAGATTTAGCAGATTTGTTCAGAAGTATCAGTATTAGCTAAATCAAGATCATGTTTTATAATGACCATGCAGAAATGAATTTTGTGTGTGTGTGTGTGAAAAATGTTAGAGTTGGACGTCAGCATAGCCAGTTTGGTTGAGTTGAAAATTTTGAAGTTTATGATGAAGCTGCATGGATTTGAATTTGAAATTGCAGACCTGCAAAGATTTACTTTAAAATCAAAAAGGTAAGATTGTCATGGTTGACTGGACATCTCAGATCGCAGCATGATAATTGTCTGCAATTATTTTGGATGATGAATGGTGATGATTTGGCCAAGTTTTGAATCACAGTTTTGAAAAGCTGGAGGTGCCAGATCTAGACTGATCCACAGAAGGTGACCATTGTTATTATGTCTGATTCACAGAATGTGACCGTTGTATTATGACTGATCAGCAGAATGCAACCATTGTTATTATGTCTGATTCACAGAATGTGGCATTGTTATTATGACTGATTCACAGAATGTGACCATTGTTATTATGTCTGATTCACAGAATGTGACCATTGTTATGTTTGATTCACAGAATGTGACCATTGTTATTATGTCTGATTCACAGAATGTGTGACCATTGTTATTATGAATATGTCTGATTCACTGAACGTGACCATTGTTATTATGTCTGATTCACAGAATGTAACCATTGTTATTATGTCTGTTATTATGTCTGATTCACAGAATATGACCATTGTTATTATGTCTGATTCACAGAATGTGACCATTGTTATTATGTCTGATTCACAGAATGTGACCATTGTTATTATGACTGATTCACAGAATGTGACCATTGTTATTATGTCTGATTCACAGAATGTGACCACTGTTATTATGACTGATCCACAGAATGTGACCATTGTTATTATGTTGAACACCATTACAGCATTAAAGAAAAAGGGGAGTAACTTTTACTGTAGACAAAATACACAAATTGTTACTACAGAGACATGTTTGGACAGGTAAGCATGACAAAAATAGGATGAGAGCTGATTGTGATGAATGTTGATGTGACCTCTGAAGCATGATTGTTCAGGTGCTGCGACCTTTCCTGCTGCGTCGTATCAAGGCTGACGTGGAGAAGAAACTGCCTCCCAAGAAGGAGACCAAAATCTTTGTGGGCCTGAGCAAGATGCAAAGAGAACTGTGAGTTGTCATTCAGTTCCAGTTTTTGTCAAGTTTTTGAAAGCTTCCTGTCAGGAAGAAAGTTAGTTATCTATGTCATAGGTAACACAGATTTGGGTACAGATAATAAAGCTCTTACAAATCGCACAGGGCCTTGATGCGTTCCAAATTGGACTATGGTTATGAAGTCTGTGGTTCTTCAAGACATTCTGTCTTGCATGCAGGCAGGTATGTATCCATGCATGGTCATGCACACATCACAACACACACAGAGATGAATGTAATCGTCGTGCATTCCACGTCATGTACCACTCATAGCGAAACATACTTTTTGAGAGTGTTGGGACTTTCATGATGTGAGAGATAAAAACACTTTAGAGCAGACACCATGAAAACCTTGCTCAGAGGTGTCCCACCTGATGTGATCTTTGAATTTCTGAAAGAGGTGAACATTTTTCATCTGATCTAAGATTTTACGAAGGGAAGATTTTTTTAAACAAATTTCCGGTGTGTTTTGTAGGTGTGTTTTAAAGGTTTTTTTTTTTTCTTCTTCTTCTTTTAAATGACCTGTGAGTTGACTTCAGTGCAGTGACATCCTTGATATGGCCCTTTGCGGTTGGCTGGGCTATAAGCAGCATTACCCTACCTTACCTTATTCCACAGGTACACAAAGATTTTGATGAAGGACATCGACGTTGTGAACGGCGCAGGCAAGTCAGACAAGATGCGACTGCTCAACATCCTCATGCAGTTGAGAAAGTGCACCAACCACCCATACCTCTTTGATGGCATGGAGCCTGGTAAGTCTAGTGCCAGTCGTAGCGTTTTAACAGTTGGTTTTAGAACTGAATGGAGCTAAACAAAATGATGGTTTGGTTCAGGTGTATTGCAGCATTGTATCAGTTTACAATCAAAATGTTTGATTTCCCTTGAAAACTAGCAGAGAGTGAAGATTTTTTTTTTTCCTAATGAAAGGAAAATCATCAATTTGTATTTACAATACGTAACCATTCATTACAGATCAAATCATTAAAGGAAAGAAGCACCCAAAACTATGTACTGACTGGAACCTGAAGCTGGGTGGTCGCAGGTGAAAGGTCCAGATCAGGGGCCTGATTAGCTCTGCGGGCTGTCACCACAGGGGCTGGACTTAGAAAACTTTACTGCAGATGGACATGGGTTCATCAGGGGTGCATGCTTCTGCCTAGGGGTGGAAATCATACCTTTGGAAAATGCCAGGATAACATTACTGCAGATGGACATGGGTTCATCAGGGGTGCATGCTTCTGCCTAGGGGGGTGGAAATCATACCTTTGGAAAATGCCAGGAAAACGTTACTGCAGATGGACATGGGTTCATCAGGGGTGCATGTTTCTGCCTAGGGGTGGAAATCATACCTTTGGAAAATGCCAGGTAAGGAATTCCTTACTTGGAAGGGGAGTGGATAGGAGGATCATGATTATGTTTCAGAAAATGTTGACATTTTTTAAAAGCTTCTGACAACAACATGCAGCACTATAACATCACCATTGTTACTTTCAAATATAAGCTCGGTATTTAGGCAAACCATTTTTACACAAGCGCAGACACATGCACACTTAAATATTGCATGTAACTGGTAAACTGAATATATACTACCATTGTATTTTCTAAGATATTGTGCACTTTTTGGTCAGTGCTAATTCTACTTTGTGTACAGGTATAACAACACTAATGTGATGTGGCAGGAAGAGAGTTGTGTTTGCAGTTTTTTTTTTCCGAGTATGCAGGCTGAGAGACTCCTGTGGACACTCCCTGTATAGACAGGCAAGGATTAATCCTATCTACCCAACAAAGGGAGTGGAGTTTAGTGTGTATAAATGTGTGTTTTTAACCCGCCCATTAAGGCAGCCATACTCCAACTTCAGGGAAGGTGCATGATATGTGTAACATGTCATCCATACCAACGGCCAAACTGGCCTTCTCTTCTGAAAGTTGGTGATGAGTTCTTACATGTGTGCAAGATGTTATGCATGCGTTCACACATGGAACCTCCGTTTGTAGTTTCATTCAAAGGACTGTCTGGGAAATAGAGACAGAACCAGTGTTAACTCCAAAGGAAAAATACCCCTGTACCGAAACAGCTCTGCAGAGATTTGAACCAGCAACCCTAGGATCACCAAGATTATGAAACCGGCGCTCTACCACTGAGCTATTCCAGCCCCAGGTGTTTGCAAATACCTGAAGTAGACTATGAAGTTGAAGTGAATGATAGTAAGCGGCGTATGTTGTCAGGTCCACCCTACACCACAGACTATCACCTGGTGGAGAACTGTGGCAAGATGTGCATCCTGGATAAACTGCTGCCACGCATGAAGGAAAACGGTGAGTTTCTTTGTTTCAGCAGACTTGGTGATCTTTGGCATGGAACTGTCATAGAAAGCAAGGTTGGTGGGAGGAGGGGGTCAGGGACTGTGGTGAATGATATGTACTCATCATAACAAAAGAGCTAAAACAGCCTGCTTCAGGAAAAGGAAGGAAACCTATTTAATATGTTTAACCAGTTTGTGAACTGCACTCCCATGTAAATGTAGGTTTACTGGATATTGGCCTCTGATGTTGGGGGGGGGGGGATGATGGTTTCGTGCACGCATGCTCGCATGCACACACCCACGCACGCACGCACGCACTCACACACGCACACACACACAAGCATGCATTCAAGCAGCCAACTACCATTACCATGTGTATGCCCTTTAACACTTTAAGATATAGAAATCAATATTTTAAGCAATTTTGATGTTCTGGCTTGAATAAGTTGTCTTTTTTGTTTGTTTGTTTTTTTCTTTTCATTGGTATGGCCATTGTGCAGATATTCATTGTGAGATATCAAAATAAGTTTACAATTTACAATTACTCATCACTTTGACAAACTTCAGATGATGCAAGTTCATCTTGAGACCATAATGCAAGTTTTAAGCATGTACAAGACTGTGCGTGTGATAGTGCATAAGTGAAATGAATTATAATTATTGAGTGGGAGAGATGATGTCAACAGTGTTTGATTGATTTGTGTTTGTCAAGCATGTTGGGTTTTGTGGATCAGATTCCAGAGTGCTGATCTTCAGTCAGATGACACGAATGCTGGACATTCTGGAAGATTATTGCTTCTGGCGAGGTTTTGAGTACTGCCGACTGGATGGGTCCACACCACATGAAGAAAGACAGGTAGGTGGACAGATGCAGCCTCAACAGTGCGCATGTTGAGCAAGTGTGTGTGGGCTGACACTGTACCCAGTTGAAAATGATCTACTTCTCTTTGTGAGATTTGCTGTTGGAAGTTTTGTAAATGTTTAGAGAAACGAAGCACATGTACAACCACATTCTTGATTGCTCGTTTTATCATCCCTCTCCATCCTCACTACAAAGATTTTATATTCTGTTTTGTCTTTTCTTGGTATCCTCTCTTTTTTGTGACTAGAAGCGGTGTGGAAAGAGAATGTAAGGAAAGATTTGTCCAAAGGATTCCAACATTTGCTCCTTCCAGACATGTAAACTTGTCTTTGTGGTGAAGAGGGTGACTTGATGGAACTCTGTGTGTGTGTGTGTGTGTGTGTCAGAAATCCATCCTGGAATACAATGACCCTGAGAGCACCAAGTTTGTCTTCATGCTGAGCACACGGGCAGGAGGTCTGGGTATCAACCTGGCCTCAGCAGACATCGTCATCCTGTACGACTCCGACTGGAATCCCCAGGTGGACCTGCAGGCTATGGTGAGTTGGCCCTGAAGGCTTCATCAGGTGCTAGGTCAGGAACAACCAACAGTAATAGCCTCCAGAAAGCTGGAAAATGAGGTCTTCATGAAATGATTATTGATTTGGAGAAAGATTTAATATAGAACTGAACATCTAAGAAATACTGGCGTATGTGAGAGAGAGAGAGAGAGAGATGGGGGGGAGGGAGGGATGGAGGAAGAGAGTGAGGTGGAGAGAGAGATTTCAGTAAATGCCACTGGTTTGTGAAATTAATTTTCTTTGCACTGTCAGTTGTAAATTATATGAATAAACTGAAATCTGGCTGGGGGATGAAGATCGAAGTGGCATGAGAAGGAGAAGACATTTGTTGCAGGATCGAGCCCATCGTATTGGTCAGAAGAAGCAGGTGAGAGTGTTCCGCTTCATCACAGACAACACTGTGGAGGAACGCATTGTGGAGCGGGCAGAGATGAAACTCCGTTTGGACAATATCGTCATACAGCAAGGTAGGAGTCAGTGTGGGCTGTCATATGTATCTTTGTTGTGTTTTGTGTGTGCGTGCACAAGCAGGCATGTGTGTGTGTATGTGAGCGTGTGTGTATGTGTGAGTGAACCATTTAAAATTTGTTTGAATATCGGCATGCAGTCACCTCGCTTTGCAGCTAACCATGATGTGAGTCCTCTGAATGAATTGGACAAGTGATTCTCGTTCTTCATTTTCCTGTCTTGAGTGTTGTTGATCTTCCCTGAAGAAGACCTAAGAGGTCAAAATCCATTGTATTTTGTCTTGTTATTTGTTTGTCCATGTTATCTGGCGGAGTTATTTCAAATACCTTTGAAACATATATCATGATGTTAGAGACTGCAACTAAAAGAATTTACATCATTGATTAAATCGAAGGTCTTTCTTTTCCATCACGTGCACACACACACATATGCAGGCACATGCTCGGTATGCATGCACACAAACTCAAGACTTGTCTCTTTCAGTGTCATTATGTTACGTATGTGTGCATGTGCAGGTTTGAGTCCACAAGTGCATCTTAGAGAGAGAAAGAAGGAGAAAATGCTAAGCATTTTAACTCGACATGTTCTATTTTGACTTGATTCAGTTAAATTTGGTACTAAAATAGTTTATTCTCACAAAGCATGACTTTGACCAGAAAAGTTACATGGTCTTACAATATTGCTTTTGGTCAAAACTGGCATTCGCATTTTCCAGCCTAGAACTGCTCCTAGTATTCGTATTGTTTTGAGAAATTTAACCTAAAGCTCACCTACTGCCATTGAAAGGCTGTAGTGGACAAAGTTTCCACTGCAATGCTGTCAAATTTAGTATGCAAAATCCTAATACATCATATTTCATAATGCAGAGATGTCATGTGTTTGGGATGCATGTTGGTGTCATTGTCACCCTGTTTGTCACAAAACAATGGGACATCAAACGTTGACAATGTTACTATGATACACCAGACAGACAATAACATGGTCGGCATGCATTTGTTAGTATAAATCATCAAAGGGTGGCCTACCTCAACTTGTAAACAGCAGTCCTGGTTCAGTAAATCCAGTTTGGGGTGTCACAAAGTGTCACATGATTGTCACATACTCAAACATGCGGCCAGGTAACTTTACGGTTTTTGTTTTTTATCCTAAAAGGTGTGTTTGTCACTACTTAACGATTTTCAACACCGGACTATACAGTCACAGAAAGAAGCAAACTCCATTATTTACACTCTGATGTGGTGTCTGGTCACACACAGCAGGAAGGTGAGTGTCACCCTGTCACATGTCACCAATATGGTAAACACTACTCTTGATCCATGGTTTCTACCATATTTGCTGCATGGCAGAAACTGTGGTTTCGACATCACCCCACTGATCCATGGCTCGCTAAAACGAAGATCTGTCGACCAGTAGCACCAGAGTCTTGGCAGACGTTAGATTCCATCATGACGAGAGCACAGCTATGTATGCGCGCATCTCAGCAGGTGTCATATCCTGCCAAAGTGGGTCAAGTTGCCCCCGCTTCGTCATCTGCTGCCTGGCGTACAGGTTCGTCTGGTCAGCAGCTGTAGTAAAAAAAACAACTGCGGCAGGAGAGAAAAAAATAATCCAGAGGTGTAGCTGTGTCTGGCAAACCATGATCTGGCCCAGTCTCTCCTCAAAAAGCTGAACTACAGGTGTGGAAGTGGCCGGTCGCCACGTGGTCACAAACGCAGACAAAGGCACATCATCATCTTCATCACTTTCTTCACCTTCTTCTCCCTCTTCTTCCTCTCAAACATCCACATCACTTTCATTTAACTCCTCTCTTCATTTCTTTCTACTTCTTGTAGTATTTCATCCAACTCCTCTTCATATAATCCTAAAAATCGCCGTCAGTAGAAGCGCTAGCAGACGCCATTTTCAGAAACAAGGCGATGCCGTCTGCAGCAATGGAATGCGGTCAGTTCACGACCCTAGTCTTTGTGAATGAATCTTTCCCCACACCCCATACTACTGCTAAGATTTCATTGGACACCTCTCAGGGATGCACGTTATTTTTGGCCAGTCTTGACTTAAAACGTGGTCGCAGTGTGTGAGGGAAAGTAACGCGGCGCGTACGGCGGTTGCGGCCAGTAGCTGGATATGCAACAAAACTGGAACGTAAGTAAATGCGTGCCAAGATGGTACATCTTATGAACTCATCAAACATTCTTTTGACTTTTATAAAAAGCAGCTCAGCAACTTGAACATAAATTGCTCCCAGAGGCACCAGAATTGTTTTGAAGCACACAATCATAATACAAAATTTCAGGTTCATTTTACTTGAAACGAGCATGCTCAGATGTGTGGTTTTTGACTTGCACCATTGGTGTGTGTGTGTGACAGGTCGGCTGGTGGACAACGCTACCAAACAAACTGGGGAAAGACGAAGTGCTGAACATGATCCGCCATGGAGCCAGCCATGTGTTTGCCTCCAAGGACAGCGAGATCACTGAAGAAGACATCGAGTCCATCATTGCCAAGGGCGAACAGAAGGTGGGCTAGCTTGAGCTCTTTTCACATTGTAGGTTATACCCAAACCAGTAATTAACAAGTGTACATGATTTTATGTTTGGATATCTAATCATCTTGTTTATGTGTATTGATTTTTTTTAGGGATACTCAGACACTTGCTCAAGTTAATGTTATAAGTGTTTACCATCAACAGCTACACATACAAAACTTTAGAAAAAATAAGCAAGAACAAGAGAAGTGCACCAAAAGCGTGTCACAATCAAAAGCTTCTGCCATCCCCACCTGTCGAACAACAGCAATGACAAACTGATCTATAAACATTGTATCCAAACTCTCTTCCCCTTTTTATCCAGAGACGATTTTGATGAGTGCTTGTCTGCCCGCCTGTCCGTTCCTTCAGCTGCATGTGCAGTTCTCCCACTCCTCCCCTTCCCATGCCCTTCCCTCTCCCATTTCTTTCCCCTGTCATCCCTACCCTCTCGTTTTGCCCTAGGACATTGCTAGCTTCTGCTGTGGGAGAGGAGCAGTGTTTTAAATGGTGTATCTGAACTAGCTGTGTGATTATGACAGGGAGCGACAATTCAGACAGGTTTTATCAGATCCTGTCTTCTCAGACCTGTTTACCCATTTGGTTTCATTATATTTTGTATACCTTTGGAGAAAAGGATACGTTCAGTATGACAAACTGAAAGAGGAGGAAAAATACAAGAAAAGAAAAGAATGAACACAATGTTGAAACCAAAATCTAGAAACAAAGTTCTGGAGCAGAAATTGCAATTGCAGTGTGTAACCATTGTGCAGTCTAAGTGAGCTTTGACCAGATAGTGACACCTCTCCCTAACTGTTGTACACTAAATTGTGTATGGTTTTGATGTACTGAGACACTAGACAGGCATTACAGTCCCTGAAATGTTGCAAGTGGCAAGAGAGCATGAATTTGTGCCAAATTATGCTGATGATGAGTCAGGTTTGAAAATAATTTGTATTGGGAGAAACTATTTCTGCTGTAGGTACTAGTAGAAAGAGTTGGTATCCCTCTATCCTCATCTGTGTGATAGTAGGTGAAAACAAGACCTTTCTTCCTTCTTGCACCTTTTTAAGTTTCCTTTTAAAAAAAGGTTTGGGCAGTATTATTTACGTAATGTCACTTTGTGGCAGTAAGGAAAATCAAAGTATGTCAAGAAAAGTTGGGGGGGGGGGGGGGGGGGGGCAAAAGTTGTCTGAACCTTCTCACACACACACACACACACACACACACACACACACACACACACACACACACACACCCATCCACCCCACCCACCCACCCACAGAGTTTCAGTATATTTCTTGACTATGAAATGTACAAGTCTGATGACTGAGAGAGTGAATATTGACCAGTTACTAAGAAATGAAGTAACCTGTTAGTACTGCTGTGGGTTTTGTGCAGACCAACGAATTGAACCAGAAGTTGGATGCTTTGGGAGAGCAGTCTTCGCACCTTTACCATGGACACCCAGGACTCTGTCTACCAGTTTGAGGGCGAAGATTACAGAGAAAAACAGAAACTGGGCACTTTGGGAGGCTGGATCGAGCCCCCAAAACGAGAACGCAAAGCAAACTACGCTGTGGACGCCTACTTCCGGGAGGCCCTGCGTGTCAGTGAGCCCAAGGCGCCTAAAGCACCACGTCCTCCTAAGCAGCCCAACATTCAGGACTTCCAGTTTACCCTCCACGTCTGTTTGAACTGCTGGACAAGGAGATCTACTTTTACCGCAAGTCCATCGGATACAGGGTAGGTGAACAGCACATGTAAGTTGAGAATGATGAAAAGTCACCATCAGTAGATTTCTGAGCCTCTCAGGTGTTAACTGATTGGTTTGATTTTGGTGTTATTATTTCCTCCTCCTCCAACCACTCGGCCCTCCATGGAATTGGAAATGGTGTGTGGAGGATGTTGTCTGCCCTGCAGATAAGAGGTGTAGAAAGGATTGCATATCCCTAGTGGCCCAAATCCCTAGAACCTGAAAAAATAACTACAGGTGGTGTCGTTCAGATCAGATAACAAACCAAGGTCCCATACGGAATTCTCTGGGCACACATTAAAGAAACCATGGCGGTATTGTCTGTTGCATAAATTCTATATAGAACATGCATTTCTGTAAAGAGAAAAGAAAATGCATTCACTATTAAATAGTTTTTTCTGATGATTTTTCATATCCACTTGGAACGGCTGTGTGTTATGCAGGTGCCCAAAAACCCTGACCTGGGTTCTGATGCTGACCGAGTGCGCAAGGAGGAGCAGCTGAGAATTGATGAGTCGGAGCCACTGACGGAGGAAGAGCTGACAGAGAAGGAAGATCTGCTGAGGGAGGTGAGAGCGGGTGTCTTTATGTGGTGTTTACCTTACAACAAAAGGGTCAGAGGGGGCGCAGCCTTGTGACTGGAGTCAGAAGTTTCATTTATCTGGCATTTGTTTGGCTAGGTGAACATGAGGAAAAAGAATTTTTGCTCTGAAAGTAGGCATATTAAATACTGAACTGTAGGATTGCTGTCCCTGCATATGCTGGGAAAGGTGCAGACTCACAAGGGAAGCGACTTATGGTTCATGGGTGATTACTATGAATGACTTTTATAGATTGGAGGCATGGCTAGCTCCCATGCTGTCCAAAAAGTTTGGGAGAATCCTTTTATAAAAGGCATTAGTAAGATCAAGAAATTAGTTTGGACAGGCAAGGATGATGAGGTAAACCACAAGAATCTGATGATTTTTGTTTTTCATTAATGACTTATGGTGTTATTAAATGCAAGTGTTTGTAAACATCATAACTACATCTTGATATTGTGAGTATGATGCACATATTCAAGCAATCAGTTAGTCTTGCAAAGCTGAAAAAAAACAACAACAACAACATGCATACGTAAACAAAAACTGGACAGTAATTCAGATTGTTCTCCGCATCTTGGTGTTGAATTGTTGATCAGTCGTTAGTAACACCTAAAGTGCACCAAAGAAGTCTCTGTCATGTGTGAATGTTTGCGCCCAGTTCCCCTTTTGAAGTGAGCAGTGTCTTTGTGCAGGGGTTCACCAGCTGGACCAAGCGTGACTTCCAGCAGTTCATCAAAGCCAATGAGAAGTTTGGGCGGGACGACATTGAGGCCATTGCCCGGGAGGTGGAAAGGAAAGACACCTGAAGAGGTACACTTGTTACTCTGTGTGTGTGTGTGTGTGTGTGTGCATGTTTGGTGTGTGTGAGTGCAAGTTAGACGTGAAGTAAAGAAGAAAGTGGTTTGATTTTTATGAAGAAAACAGTAGATTGTTTTAAGAAATTGCATCTTGACCCAAACGTGGATTTTTAGACTTATCTGTAACTATTTTAAACATAATTATTAAACAAGCACTTAGTATGCCTATTCTTTATATTGATAGATTACTTCTTTGTATTTTTTTAGACTTTTTGTTTATTTTGTGTACCTGTGTTACCCCTAAATTATCATAATTCACTATTTAAAGAAGAACAAAAAACAAAAAACTGAAAAAGAAAGAAACCGACACACCTAATGAACGCAGTTAACATTGGAAGGTGGGTTTTCCGGTATTGTTTTGTTGTGTTTTTTAGTTGGTTATTCATCAGAACATAACATCTAGTGTCACAAAATTGCACACCAATTTTCATGCGAACATCAGCCATGACGTTTGTGTGTTGTGGAGCCAGGTGATTGACTGTAATGCTGACTGTGCGTGACAGATAATGAACGATGTGAGAAGTGATGAGCTGTAAAGGAGACTGGGTGACAGATGATGAACGATGTGAGAAGTGATGAGCTGTAAAGGAGACTGGGTGACAGATGATGAACGATGTGAGAAGTGTTGAGCAGTAAAGGAGACTGGGTGACAGATGATGAACGATGTGAGAAGTGATGAGCTATAAAGGAGACTGGGTGACAGATGATGAACGATGTGAGAAGTGTTGAGCAGTAAAGGAGACTGGGTGACAGATGATGAACGATGTGAGAAGTGTTGAGCTATAAAGGAGACTGGGTGACAGATGATGAACGATGTGAGAAGTGATGAGCTATAAAGGAGACTGGGTGACAGATGATGATGAACGATGTGAGAAGTGTTGAGCAGTAAAGGAGACTGGGGTGACAGATGATGAACGATGTGAGAAGTGATGAGCTATAAAGGAGACTGGGTGACAGATGATGAACGATGTGAGAGAAGTGTTGAGCAGTAAAGGAGACTGGGTGACAGATAATGAACGATGTGAGAAGTGTTGAGCAGTAAAGGAGACTGGGTGATAGATGATGAACGATGTGAGAAGTGTTGAGCAGTAAAGGAGACTGGGTGACAGATGATGAACGATGTGAGAAGTGATGAGCAGTAAAGGAGACTGGGTGACAGATGATGAACGATGTGAGAAGTGATGAGCTGTAAAGGAGACTGGGTGATAGATGATGAACGATGTGAGAAGTGTTGAGCAGTAAAGGAGACTGGGTGACAGATGATGAACGATGTGAGAAGTGTTGAGCAGTAAAGGAGACTGGGTGACAGATGATGAACGATGTGAGAAGTGATGAGCTGTAAAGGAGACTAGGTGACAGATAATGAACGATGTGAGAAGTGTTGAGCTATAAAGGAGACTGGGTGATAGATGATGAACGATGTGAGAAGTGATGAGCTATAAAGGAGACTAGGTGATAGATGATGAACGATGTGAGAAGTGATGAGCTATAAAGGAGACTGGGTGACAGATGATGAACGATGTGAGAAGTGATGAGCTGTAAAGGAGACTAGGTGATAGATGATGAACGATGTGAGAAGTGATGAGCTATAAAGGAGACTTGGTGACAGATGATAAACCCTGTGAGAAGAGATGAACTACAGTGGTGACTAGGTGGCAGGAGAACTGTAGTGGTGACTGCGTGTTGTATGTGACAGGTGATGCAGTACTCCACTGTCTTTTGGGATCGCTGCAATGAGCTGCAGGACATCGAGCGCATCATGACACAGATTGAACGAGGGGAGACGCGCATTCAGCGACGTATCAGCATCAAGAAAGCTCTCTGGATGCTAAAGTAAGCCTCTTGTGTCAAAGTGGATGAATGGCATGCGTGGGACTTTGAAAGCAGTGATAGATGTTGAATTTTTTTCAGACATTCTTGTTTTCTTTGATTGTCACATGTTGAGATCAGTACTGCATAAGTTTGTAAGCAGTTGAAAATTGGAATGAGTTTCCAAATCACTTCTCATTCCATTGAGATTATTCCCTCATGCAT
This sequence comes from Conus betulinus, assembly GCA_016801955.1. Classification (NCBI taxonomy): domain Eukaryota; kingdom Metazoa; phylum Mollusca; class Gastropoda; order Neogastropoda; family Conidae; genus Conus; species Conus betulinus. The sequence continues at coordinate 146,324 of JADBJO010004694.1, forward strand.
TCCCATCCCCACTCCATCCTAATGCACCATTTTTACTCCGTTGAAATTCAGGATAGAAGAGAAAGATTTCAAATCATGTGATCCTCTGTGGTCTGCTCTGATGGTGGTCTGAGGTTGAATTGTCAGGTCATGCCTGTGACGATTTCAGGTCAAAGTCTTCGATTTTTGTCAACTGATCACACGTAACTGAATAGACATAGCAACAATAACCATTCCATGCATATAAGTGTGTTGTGAGAATGCCATGCCATTAATTGATGTGAAACCAACACCACGTAATGGATTTTCAGAATTCAATAGTCTTTATGATGTTATATATGGCTGCCAGCTCTCTACTATGTTTCTGGAATTTCCCTATTTTGGACGTCATTTCTGAAAATCCTGCATTTCCTAGATTTTTTAATTTTGTTTCAAAATGTGTGGCCTGGGGGTCATTTTTGGGCAGGGCTGATGAAGACTGGCAGAATGAAGCTGAAGAGATGTTGTGATTTTGGCAATGATACATTTTGGAATGTGTATTTTTCTCTCTAAATGCAGACAGCTTCCTGTGGGAATGCTGCTGAAGTATTGCTGGTTTCAGTGATCTAGTTGGCTAAGGTGTGTGACAACTACACAGCTTACACCTCTCATTTGAACGACTCCCATGTGTACTGGCGTTTCCATAAACCTGTGAAGGTCTGCATGCTGGCACATCTCAGGACTCCTATTGGGTTACAGGGGTTAATGTCTGTTATGTGTTCAATGTTTAGTCTTCTAACGTTAAATTTGTTAGACATTTCCTTGAAATGTATCATATTTCATCTCTAATATACAACAGGGTCTGTGATACATCATCAGAATATGATCCAGAGCCTAATTCATGACTGTTTCTTCAGATGGCTCGATACCGTGCCCCCTTCTACCAGCTTCGTATCCAGTACGGGACCAACAAGGGGAAGAACTACACAGAGAGGAGGAGGATCGCTTCTTAGTGTGCATGCTGCACAAGCTGGGCTTTGACAAGGAGAACGTGTATGATGAGCTGAGGCAGGCCGTGCGCCAGGCCCCCCAGTTCCGCTTCGACTGGTTCATCAAGTCCAGAACAGCCATGGTGCGTAGTACCACTGCTGACTACTTTGAGTCTGCTCTTGTACGCCTTTCCTTTCTTTTTCACTTGACTCATTGGATAAGATGAAATCGTTTAGCTGTCACAGAATTGAAAAGGAGTATTGTTTGGATACTACATCAACCAATTATATGTGGACATCACTGTCGATTTTTCTCTGGTTCTAATGAAATTTTGATGTAGAAATTTTTCAAGAAAATGTTTTTCAGACAAAGGCTGAGTTAAGGAGGCCAGCGATGCGTTTTACAGTAAAACAACTCGCCTTACTCTGGAAACTGCTTGTGTTTCACATACCTGAAGACCAAGACAGAATAAAACAACTCATGTTACTCTGGAAACTGCTTGTGTTTCACGTACCTGAAGACCAAGACAGAATAAAGCAACTCATCTTACTCTGGAAACTACTTGTGTTTCACACATCTGAGGACCAAGAAAGAAGCTGAATTTTCCTTTGTGGGTAACCCTTTGTTTAGATTTGTTTTGACTTTTGTCTGAAAGAATGAGAACCTTTACAAGAAAAATCATTCCAAAACTAACTGACATGACTTAGATGGAGGTGATAGCTGTTGATTTCTGGTACTGCAGACCACCTTATTTTCATATGTGCCTTTAACACTGCAGCTAAGGGATTTTTAAATGGTGTGTGCAGGAACTTCAGCGACGCTGCAACACTCTGATCACACTTATAGAGCGCGAAAACATGGAGCTGGAGGAGAGGGAGAAAGCTGAACGCAAGAAACGTGGACCCAAGTCCCTAACGCCCAAGGTAAATAATACAGAAAATGTACACAACACTATTTTTAGCCATTTCTTTTGTACAGAGATCTCACATTCAAATGCATGCATGCCTACTGTGGCTGCAGGTCCATATTTTGTGTGATCTTAGCACCCAGTATATGTGGACCTCCATTTTATATTCTGGGGAAATGAGCATGGTCCAGAGGTGAAGACATTATTGCCTTCTGATGGCTTGGAAGATGACCCAGATGAGACATCCAAACAGACATGAAGAATCTGTAGTGAGGCCAGAGCCAATTGGATGTCTTTCCTTGCAGGCCTAGAGAATGGTGTCTGATTTACAATACCAATATGTTGTTGGAGAGAAACCGTTTTAGAGGTCTTGGAGTGAGAGCTTCCTATCTGTAGGCAGGAAAGGGTTATGTTATTAAACGATGCCAGACCTTTCCCAAAGAGTACACCAAGCAGTTGCTTTGAATGAAATTGTTGGTAGGGAGATGGATATGTGTGTGGCCCTTGGCACAGTGGTAAACATTGCAGATTGCAGGCTGGGAGGTCATGAGGTTATATTTATTTGTGGAATTTTTTGGCTCTGAATGTTGTATACAGGTGTTCAGTTTGCTATGGCCTGAAATAGAATGTTGGGTCCCTGCTCTGTCAAGTTTCATGCACGTAATGGGCGCACCGTGGGAGAGTGTGGCTCAGGTTTCCTGACCAGCACTACACATGTCTGTATCTCGGGTATTGACATGGGAATATATTATGCAAGTGAGCATAGAGTACAGCCCTGTCATACATTTCTTAACTGAATGGAACTCCTTAACACAGTGATCCACTTACTTCCCCATCAATCAGCAAAACAAGTTTCAAATTCTATGGCCCTCAGGCCTTGCTCTGGCGGTGAGCTCAATGTGAGTGTCCTCTTCATGCGTATGCCTAATGTGAGTTCATGTAAGGATCAGCAGCATGGGCAAAATCATGGGAACTGTTGTCACTCAGGCATGACAAGGATGCTTACTGATGCTGACTGACTGAGCGATAATTGTCAGCGGTAAAGGGCATAGTATAGGGTGTCCTGTGTATATTTGGCCAAAACAGATACCACTGAACACATGCCCTTCATTCTTTTAAAAGACAGCACTGCAATCGGCGGTCAGAAATTTTTCATAGTCTTAGATCCGAGTTGCTACAAGGGATAAAAATGGGCAAAAATTAGAGTCTTCCTCGTGAACAAATGAATGAAAGCAGATTCTTGACAGCAGGAAAAAAATGTACAAGGCTTGAATCTTCCCTCAACTTTAATTGATCAGGATAAAGTGTAGGTCTATCCAGGATCCTGTGTCAGTGATCTGTTTGTTGTCATAGGCTTTTGTTTTCATGGACTTAATCTGCAACTTGGCCAGTCTTCAGAAAGTGGATATAGATTTAGAAAATAGTGGACCCAGGCCATGTGTTGGTTTGAACTGTATTCTGTGTTTTGTACTTTTATACATGTAATATTCATGAAAATTCGCCACATCTGCTGTAAGTACCTTGGCTGTTAACACTTGACTGTGTTATCTTTTCAAAGACAAAGAAACAAACAGTTACCTCAGAATGAACTTTCAGTTTCACATCGCGGCTTTTATCTTTTGCAGAGTGCCCCCAGAAACGCAAAGCTGATGGAACACCAGACAACCGTGGACGCCCCAAGAAGAAAAAGACATAAAGGAGCCCATTAACCTCTCAAGGAACCTCATACTACATCTACACACATTCTCGGCAGTGTCCTCAGTGTTGTTGAACTGGCTGTGGGGGCAGTATGTTGTGTGAACATCTGTATCAAATCACATCGCCCTCTATGATGTGGATGTGTGTTGGTCTGCTGCCAGATGGAAACATATGCACCTGCAAAAGATGGGTTATTTTCTGAGGGGTGTCAATGTTTGTGAGGGAGAATGTCAGTGAATGACTGTTGACAGTTGACCAGTTTTGTGTAGGTTCCAGTTTTCTTTTCCACAGTGTTGGACCTCTAGGCAGTTTTCTGTCATCGGGATGTACAGGTATGTCATGCCATGGACCAGTGCTTCTGTTAGTGGTACATCGTCTTGACTTTTTTCTGGTGTATGTGTTTTGTTTTTTTTTCATTAGCTGGCCCACTCCCATTTATGTGTTGTGTGAATAAATGCCTTGATGTATTTGATGTGAATGTTTTGTGAAATAAAATGGTTAAAGTTTTTTTTTCTTTCTCCATATTGTCTGTCTTGTGCCTAGTTTAGAGGGTTTTGTAGACTTTCCCTGATAATTTGATAACACAATTTTCCAGAACATTTTTCTCACCACACTTAAGATTAATGTTGAGGCTTGCCTCCAGCGAGGAAATGTGCAAGCTATTTGCATCCTGGCATCTTAAGTTATGCCTTTTTATCAAACAGGATTGTAAATTCTTAAGCACTATCCCCTGGGTTTAAGTCGGTCGAGAAAAAAACATTGAAGCGGTTTAGAGCCCGAATTCAGACTGACACTTCAGCCTGACAGTTCAGGACACCGTCTTGGAGTTGCTGCCCTCGATATGGAAGACATCAAATGGTCAAGGTTGAATGAGTGCAGGCGTAGTTGTCCGAGCTTTAAGATCCAGTGTAGTGATGGACAGCATCCAATGGGAGCCGTTGTTGGTGAAAGTGAGGGGTCAGTTTGTAAATAATGGGTTCAGGTTAAAGTGACTTGTGCACAGGTTGAAGTGATTTGTCAGATGGATTATCAAGAAGTAAAGTGAGTGGTGACTGGCTCTTAGAACTTAAAAACAGCCAGTTGAAACAGATAATGCAATGGGCTCCCATTCATTTCTTTTTTTTTTTTTTTCCCCTGGCTACAACGTCCAGCTGTAGTGAACTCTTGGACTGAGTGACTCATCAATAGTGGTCTGACAGCAGCTGAAAGGTTTGTGCTTGACAGGTCCATCAGGTGAAAGTAACGAGTGTCGGTGTAAACGTTTTCATGCTAATGGCGCAGGCACACCAGCAGTTTGAAGTTGTGCTATTGTCTGAACATCTGCTGTACTGACTATGACAGATCAATAAAAAGATGTATATAATGGTTTTGTGACTGCAGTTTTGTCTTGCTGATTGTGTGTAGTGCGCGTGGAGGGAAAATGTGGTTTTGTAAAATATGGCCTTGAATGAAATCTGTTCAGACCAGAAGAATCTGGTCATTGCACTGATAACCAGGCTGTGAAGGAGGTGGCTGTAGCAGACTTTTTGACCTGTGATTTTTTTTGGTTTAGCACAGACAGGTCAGTCAGAAAAGGAAAATATTATAATGGTAGATAAGACATGGAAGATGATTTGTTAGAAATAAGTGAGGAAAACGTTGAAGTAAAGACAGGCAATGATCCCCTGGGCCATCAGTGAGGATTCATTGTCAGTGTAAGGAGATGGGTCTGTCAAGGGTAGCCATAGCCGTGAGGAGGTAACATCTACTTGCCTTCTGTGTTTAACTAATGTTTGACCCATTTGTTTTATAAAATGTTTGACCCATTTGTTTGATACCTGCAGAAAACAATTACATGTATTTATTTTTGGTGCATGCAATATGGCACCTTGTCTAAACCTGATTTGGAACTCGACTGTTGGAGGACATTGTCACAAATACATGGGTTAAACTTCTTCCATTTGCCGATAGAATCAGGTTTTTAGACTTCTGTCTACATGGAAGACCCATGTGTGTGTGTGTATTGAATTGTCAAAAGTTCTCCCAAATGCATGGGTGACACCTTTCCGGCTGGGAGCCGGAATTCCGGCTATCGAGGTTGCCCAAAATCGGAAATCCGGCTGTGGGAAATTCTGTCTCAGCGTAATGCAGACCTGCCAACCATTACGCATTTCGCGTAATTTATTACGCCCAAGTGATGAATCTTACGCCCTTACGCATTTGGCAAAAATTTTTACGCAAAGTTTTCAAAAAAAAAAAAAAAAAAAAAAAAAAAAAAAAAAAACGGACGAAAAAAAAAAATCAGCTTATGTACAGACACGCACACGCGCCGTGCGTATAACCAGTAATCTTCAAGAAGCGATTCCGGTCATGCACAGTTCGTTTCACCATCTTTACCATCCAGCGAAGTTGGCATCCTTTTGAAGTTACGAAAATGCCGAAATGTGGAGCAGAAAGTTCTGGACAAGATGTGAAAAAGAAAAAAACTTGGTCTAAAGTCCCGAAAAGAATACTCGGAAAAATTCCCCTGCATACGACCTTCGGCTAAAGGTGTAATTGTGCACGGTGTACCACTTGCGAGTCCGACTTCACAATTTCCCATGATGGATGTGAAGCGTCACCTTGAGTCACGCAAGCACATCGATTCCTCTAACGTGCCGAATTCTTCCAGCATCACACAATTTTTTCAGACTGTAGACACCTCAAACGAGGATGAAATGAGGAAAGGGGTATTCGGGCTGAATCATGGTGGCTGGATTTTTTGTCGAGTACATCATCGCTCTTAGCGCAGCGCTTGCATCCCAGCTTTTTAAAGAAGCATTCTTAGATTCGGAGATCGCCAAACAGTTCAAGAGCGGTCGAACGAAGACAACACACATTGTGAGGACCCTTGCCATGGGGGACTGCAGATGGACCGTTTGTGTTGGGGACTGATGGAAGTCAGGAAGTGGGGGGGGGGGGGGGGGGGGGGACAAATTCTTTCTGGGGTGGTGCGATACTTAAAAAATCGCCACTGAGCTGATAGCCAACTCCACATGCTCAGAGTCAGCAACAGAGGAGAACATTTTTGAGGTTGTTTTTTGGCGCACTATCAGGCCTTGGTGTGCCATGGCAGAACTGCCTGCCCTTGGTTTGTGATAATACAAATGTGATGACTGGCAAGAACAAAGGTGTCATTGCATATGTTCGCATATGTGTTTCCATTGTATCCTACATTTTCATAATTTGTAAAGATTTCTTGTGACACTTAAAAGAAAAGGTTGTTTTGAAGAAAAGTAAAGTTCACATAAATTGTGCGAACAATTTCATCGCATCGTGTTTGTTTGAAAAAAAAGTGTCGCGCTTGATTACTCTTAGCTCTCTGAAATTACACATTTCTGCCCCACAGAGCTTCAGTTCTTATTCATTGGTCTCTTAGGGGGTTGGCAGGTCTGGTATTGCCGCCATTTTGTTTTTCTGCCTCGCGCATGGGTTAGGCCTACATCTAGCTGAGTGAGAATCGAACAAACTACAGCTCTTCGTGGAAATCAACCAAGATGCCATACCTGACAGAATCGGACGATTCTTCGAAACTTCAGGCTGTTGAGGAGGGAGTTAAAAACAAGTGGCAGTGGGAATGGCTGCAAGAAACGGACGACGAAGGCAAGATCGTCCACGACATTTGGTGTCCAAAACTTACTTTGCCTGGCGCGTGTTTGCATCATAGTCATAGTCTGTGATACTATGCCAACATAAAATTATTACCACTTGCATCAAAATGCTCCCAGGAGAAGCAGACTTTTGCTTCTTTTATGCCTTAAAAGCTTCAGCTTCTGGAGGGCTTCACCCCCCGGACCCCCCCAGCGGGGCATTGCCCCTGCGCCGCACCGGGGCCTGGGCGGCCCCTGGACTCCTGCCTTTCAGGTTTTTGAAAATTTGAGGGTGTCGCCCATGCAAATGATCACCTAGGCACCATGAACCAAAAATGGAAATGTGTGGTGAAAGTTGCGTCCATGCTCTGTAGACCCCTTAAATTCTGTGACTGGACCCTTCAGATACAACTTTGCTCTGGTTTGCCTACAGTTGTTTGATTGGCTTTCTAAAACATGCGTGCAATGACGAAAAAGCAATTCAGTGTCTGAGATATATGCAGTTGTGAAGAATGAATGGAGTTCGCAATGGCTAAAGGAAAAAGATGCCAACAATACTCTGCACCTACAGTGGTGTGAGAAGCGAATTCATGCTGACTTGTGTTTGTGTGTCCAGTACGGTTTTCAGTGCAGAGCTGAAGTGTGGATCAAATAAGAAACGGCTCAGTCAGTAAACATGCTCAAAGCCCTGAACATCCGAAAAATCTGAAGCTAAGAAACTGATTTTTATATTTGTTTCAAAACGAAATAACAGGGCGGAAAATGAAGCAAAATTTAGAAAGGAAAGGGGTTAGTTGCCGCCAAGGACACAGACAAACAGATTACAGGACAAAACACAATGCATTTCGACCTCCTGGGTCTCCTGCAGGGTAAAAACAAACAACATTTAGGACAGTGAAAACGAAGAATGCGAAACCACAATATATCTTCTCATATTCGGCACAAAATGACCATATTGATTTTTATATGTTACAGGCTCATACTGACATCTCTGAGCCCTCCCTTCACCCACCATCACCAAATCTCTGTCTTTCTCTCTGTCTCTCTCTCCCAGTGTCTTTTTCTCTCTCTCCAGCTTAAAAAAAAAAATTTTTACTGGCCTAACCAACTTGGAACCAAGGAAAGGATGGCTAAGACGCATGAAGGATAGGGAAGAGTGGAGTCATTGAAGGCACCTTCCTAGAGCAAAGAGACCATTACAGAAAGAACTGCAGCCTTCCATGAGTCTCGGTATCGGGAATCGGGTCAAAACTGGATTGCCAAAAGGAAATCTTTTAGGCCCCCATAACACTGACAGTAACCAGTGTGTCAGATGATACGGCGTCTGTCTGCTAAGTGAACGAAGGAGCAGCAGAAGAGTTGAGGAGTAAAAGAGACTAGCCCTATGAAACTCCTTGAGATCACCGTAAGAGGAATTCACGACAGTGAAAGGCATCTGACAGAAATTCAGTGGAGCCAGAATTTCTCTACTCTTTCCTTGACTTCTGATATCATAAGAACTTTATTCATGCACATGTGAAACGGCGACCATGAGACATGAACGTGAAAAGCAGGAAAAGAAATGTGTGTGTGTGTGTGTGTGTGTGTGAAGTAAAAAAAACAACAACAAAAAGCAATGAGCTATACAAAGTATAAGATACCGGCCAAAAGCCAATTTTTGTGTTTCCAGCCTATAAATAAAATCTTCGTGCATTAAAATTTATTTTATTAAAGAGAAGAAATAAAAGCTATCTAATGCAAATCACTTTGGCCTTGTGATCACTTTTGACATCTAGGTAAACTGTGCAAAAATGTAGATTTTTCTCTTTATATATGAAAACAACAAACAAAATGAGTACCCCCTCCCCTTTTCGAAAAAAAAAAATTCAATGAGTGAAAATGAAACATACATGGATGAGACAACGGTGAGTTTAGGTTGAAAGTTGAACATCGATTTTCCACATATGATTGCAATGTACTTTTCAGCATCAACTGCTCTGTCTTGGTGTTCAATCACACTGGAAAGATTTAGGATGGTGAACATCAAGGAAGTGACTCAGAACTGCAGTATATGCTCAGGTGGGTTGCTGCATGACAAACCGATCTTGGCAGCTTCCTGCGGACAGCTGGTGCTGGGACGGCAGCAGGCTAAGTCTGGATGTAGCTGATTGTAGAGGAGTCAGAACGAGTGGGGTGAGGGTGGGCGAAGTAAATGAAATCATTTCGACAGTTGCAAGAAAACAAAATTCAAGTGATTATCTCAATTGCATGATTCTTCAGTTTTGTTTGTTTGTTTGCTTTTTGCTTAGTTGAATAGTGGAGAAAGAAATGAATGTATCGACATTATTCAGCCTTAGGATAAATGGGGAAAATAAATGTGACTGAAAAATGAATATTTATGGATATAAATAATGACATTTCCTTAGTATACACACTCACAAATATGTGTGTACACACACACACACACACACACACACACACACACACACACACACACCTGCTCATAGATAAAATTCCAGTAGGGCCACAGAAGAAAGTGGGGTGGGGTGAAGGAGAAACAAAACAAAACAAAGCTCTTTGAAGGGACGTAACAAATCTGTCCACAAAGTATTCCCTTCACAAATACGAGTGTGCTCCCCTGGCTGATATTTCTTGTTCCTCGGAACTATCTATCATTCAACAAGCACTCAGTTGTGAAATCAAACATTCAAAGCTTTGCAGATTCTGAAACCCCAACGCGTGTCTTGTGCACATTGGTAATGGTTTGTGTCAAATTATCACGAGTGACAGCATTGTTTGTTTGTACACGATTGTGTATGTTTTTATTTTTTTTTTTTTTTAATTAATCTTTTTTTTTTTTTTTTTTTTTTATCTCGCTTTACGGTGGGTTTTCTTTTTCTTCTCCTCCCCCGCTCCCTGCGCTCCCTTTTTTTTTTTTTTTGTTTTGTTTTGTTTTGTTTTTTTTTCACGCCGAATGCCTAAAAACAAGGCTGGCTCAGCGATAGAGCATTAAGTTCATAGACAGACTCAAGAGAGTTGGGATCTTTTGAGCAGCCAACCTGAATTTTGCATTTTTTTCCTGCCCTTTGAAACCTTTTGTCGTTAGGGCAGCATGGACGCCGTGTTACCTAGATCATCTACAGCCCGGCTCCCCTGGGTTGAAGCCAGTGACCGACCCATGTCCATCAATGTGGTGTTACTTGGGTCACTTGTGGCTTGTAGCTGAGTGATCCATGTCCTCCGATGTGGTACCTAGGTCACCTAACCTTGTTCCCCATGGTTCTCACCCATGTTGAGAGTGGTGGGAGTGAACAATGTTAATGTAACAAAGTTTTATCTTTGTTATCCATTTGAAAAAAAAAAAATCCTGTTCATGGGGGGGGGATAAAACGCCTGTCTTTCTATTGCTAGTAGAGTTACCTTTTCTTAGTTCATGGGTCTAGTTTAGTAAGATCTAGAGAGTCAGCAATTTTTCATTTCAAACGCACACCAGGATAATGATCTGGATATGACCGTCTGAATTACGGGCGTACCCTTTGCTCCCGTGTGTTTTTTTTTTTTTTTTTTTCATTTTTCATTTTCTCTTTCTGATTGAACAGTTGATTAAACTGATGGGGTAAAACTGCTTTGACGTGCCCAGCAGCGAGATCTATCCCAAAGAAAACGGCGGGTGTCACTCTCGCCGAACGCGAGCTCTGACATAGATTACCTCCCTTGCAAATTTCTGAATGTCGTCTATAGTGCGGTAGAAATTGGGATTAATAAAAATATATAACGCGTCGGCATGCCATTGTCACAGTTTGACTGGGAAAGAAGAAAACTTCTATTAAAGGCAAATATATTCACAACTTAAAAACAAATCAATACTTTAAACTATTATGTTCTTTTTGTTCGAGGATCGTTCAGTCAAATGAACCCTAATTTTTTGCTGCATACCATTCTTATTATTCACAGACACACAGAAACACACACACACACACACACACACACACACACACACACACACACGTGGAAAAGACATTTATATCCGTTCAAGGAGAACGCTTGACAAGTGTGAATGGAAGATGAGGTGTTTTTTTTTTTTTTTTTTTTATCTAGTATAAATGCTTTAGCGGGGTAACTTTTGAAGATAGAAGTTAGGAAAAAAAAAAAAAGAAAAATAAAGAACGAATTAATGTGTTATCTGAATGAACAGATGAGTAACATATTGACGTAGGCTGGTCGAGCGACGACACAGACTATTTCTGTACCCACAGTTTGGGCCTGTTGTATCCTTCATCCACTGCTCCTGTGGGTAAGTGGCTGGCACCATACTGACAGCCTGGCGCTGCCGTAGTCATGTTCCAGCCGTAATGCTGACTTGTCCGGAACAACGGCGACTGATCCCACCATGGTGATGAACTGACCCTGTACCGTAAAAGTTCTGTCTTGTGGTGACACAAGAGAATCCTGTATTGGTTGATTCTGGTTCTGTTGGGGCATTTACTGGTCTCGAGTGGCCCCGGTCTGGTATAATAATAATAATGATGATAGTAGTAGTAGTAGTAGTAGTAGTAGTAGTAATAATAATAATAATGATAATAATAATGCAGACTGGAGCTGCATTAGTCTGAATTGATCTTGTAGTAGGATTGTTCAGGTTTCAACACAGGGTCTCGTTCAGGTGTTTTTTTTTTTTTGTTTGTTTTTTTTTTCTTTAAGATCATCTGGCACCGTTTAGTGTTTCACGATTATCTACTCTCCTTTTTTTCCTTTTAGAAAGAGAGGGGGGTTAGTTACCGCCAAGGACATTTGTCAATGTCCTCGGCGGTAACTAACCCCCTCTCTTTCTAAATTTTGCTTCGTTCTCCGCCATCAGTCACTCCATTTTGAAACTTTTGTTCTTTGTTCTTGTTGTTGCTGCTGCTGTTGTTGTTGTTCTTTTTAACTGAAAACTACTCTTCGCTACAACCACAACAACCAGCTGGTGAAATGAATATGTTCATCATTTAACCCAGGCAGAGCGCGAATATAACTGAGACAAGTGTCTCAAGGTGAAGTATGTGAGTGAGTGCATTATAAAGCTCTCTGTGAATGTGTGGGTTGGGTGTTCATTAGGGGGTTTAGGAGTTATTGATCAAATAAACTAATTTCTATTTTTGTTCATTGTTGTCTTCTGTCTTGTGTCTTCGGGAAGTTAGGATTGCGTGCCCTCTCTCCGCTTCAGGCTGATACTCATCTCGTCCGATGTACGCCTGAACATGGTATCAAACTCATTTTTTCATGATATGAAACACATACACGTATACAATGTAAAATTCAGTGGTGTAAAATTAACGTTTGTTAATCTAAAAGGGACATTTTACACTCCTATCCACATATTTTGCAATACATTAAACTTTCATTTAGTGATAGAAACCATTTTTATAGATATGAATTGTGTTGTCATGTACACTCATCATTTAATGTACAGGTCGCATTTTGTAATGTGAAAAAAAAAAACATCGTTGTGTACAACTCATGTTTGCTAATTAAGGACACAGCTTTTGTAAAATGTATCATTTGTGCACTTCACTCTTGGCAATGTAAAAAAACGTCTTTTACAACGTACAACTCTAATTCATGCAACTTATACGCAGCTCACATTTTACAATGCCTCTTTCGGTTATTTCAAGTTCAGTGAAAATAGGCCCTTACGGACCAACGATGAAATGATATTGATTTGAAGGTGGCAGAGGAAGGGTTGTGTCCCCTGCGAGGGATCTTAATGTCCACGCTTCGATGGTTTCCCACAGAAAAGTGCAGCACCGAATGGAGTTAATCGTTGTCTGATTCCACTTCACTTACTCGCCACACAGACCGGGGACCCGAAAGCGACAGTTTGGCGGCGAGAACTAAAGCGAGAGCGTGAAACAGATTGCCGCTGGAATGATCAGTTTACGACACGCCTGAAACGAAGCCGGCACAAAACGTTGATGTCTGCCATCAGTTGTCGTAAAAACATGAAGAGGGAAGAGACAATGGGCAACACACTGACTGACTCATGCTACACGATACTCCTTCACGTCGGCTGTCCTGCTCCTGATATTCTGCTCGTCGGTTCTTTTTCTTTCTCTTGATCTCTGACGTGCCTTGGGGGAATTTCGCTTTATGTCATGGCAGACAGATAGAGGTGAGGCCGTTTAATCGGGTTATATCTTTTCTCTCTCTCCTTTCTTCAGTTTCTTTTTTTTTAAACTTCGGGGTACCTTTGATTTCTGGCTCCTTTAAGATGGCCTCCATAGCAAGCACACATGATTGGAGAAATTGCATAGCCCTTCGCTGTGTCTAATTCCAGGTTAATCAGGTCTGTTGTGTATTTCTTTGTGAAGAACCCCACCGGCAGGCTGTGAAAATACTTCAGAATTTATGGAATGTTCTTTGGGGCCTGGTATAACTTGAGGGCAGCTGAGTGACTTTGAATGAAAGTGATCGATACACATTAGCTAGATTGAGCGTGACCACGGGGGCCACGGACTGAGCCACGCCTCTTCTAGGTCCCTTTTCTCTGCCTTAGTTCTTTGGGTTGCGTTCCAAATCATAGTGGCGTGTTCTACATAACTCTGGGCTGGCTGAAACATCCAGCTGCTCATTTTCTTTGAGGTGTTTAGTTAGTTAGAATGCCATGATGGAAAAACTGATTTGTTCTCATCGTTGAAAAGCAAAATCAGTCAGAGCTGGTTGATGTCACAGAGTTCTGCTGTATGAAAATGTGTACTCCATCTGTTATCATTCATTGATCACTGATGTTCCCGTTCCCTCTGTGCTGATCTTAGAATTCATCACTTCCTTGAGCCACACAAAGACATGGGTTTTCTCTAAAATCACACCAAATGGAAACGCGTAAAACTAATGGCATCAAAGACGTTGGGATATTCTTATACAACAGATACGGTATCCCAGTAGATCCAGGCAAAGACTTGGGTCTGGCTTTCTCAACCGTTTACTTAATGCAGTGTTAGTGAGTCGTCATTAGGCCTTCTTTCTGGTTGCGAAACAAGAGCAAAAACAGAATTAGTGGGCTGCCAGAAGAAGAACAAACAAAATTTTTAAAAAAAACTAATAAAGCGCATTTCGAGCTATCGGATCTTCTTTGGGCAGGAGAAATAACATTCAAAACAATGAACACAAAGGACGAAGAGTCACCTCTTTGTTGTGGGTGCAAAATCTTTTTGTCACGCTCCCCCATAGGCCTAGTAGGTCAAAACGCGTTGTGTTTATTTTGTCATTTGTTTGTTCCTTCGTTTCGCGGCATAGTACTCCTGTTTTTTTGCTCCTGTTTCACTTCCTGCCTGTAGTCACCCCGCTCTGTCACCTCTTGGTGATGAAAGTCACACAAGCCTTGGACATCACCCCACTCTGACACCTGCTGGTGGTGAAAGTCACACAAGCCTTGGACATCACCCCACTCTGACACCTGCTGGTGGTGAAAGTCACACAAAGCCTTGGACATCTGGTGGTGAAAGTCACACAAAGCCTTGGACATCACCCCACTCTGACACCTGCTGGTGGTGAAAGTCACACAAAGCCTTGGACATCACCCCACTCTGACACCTGCTGGTGGTGAAAGTCACACAAAGCCTTGGACATCACCCCGCTCTGACACCTGCTGGTGGTGAAAGTGACACAAAGCCTTGGACATCACCCCACTCTGACACCTGCTGGTGGTGAAAGTGACACAAAGCCTTGGACATCACCCCGCTCTGACACCTGCTGGTGGTGAAAGTTACACAAAGCTTTGGACATCAAGTGGACCTTTGCTCTGGGAGGGGGGAATGTGTGTTTCTGTGAGGTTGTTCAAGAGTTTCTTTGTCGGATGTAGATCCAAAGATTTTGGCTGCTCAAATAGCTTCCCGCTGAATTGGAAAGGGTCTCTGAAGAGGCGCTCATTTGGTAATGTTTTTGCTGATTCTCCTTGCTGTCTGATTTACTGAAGGCACAGTGTGGTGTTTTCAGATCTTCCCAGAGCCTATTCAACCTGTTCTTCTCGAGGGCTGCAGAAGTAGCCTTCACCCGCTTCTCCATATTCCCCTTTTTCTTTCTGGATGTTATGCATCTGTCGCTGGCTTCAGGATTTTTAGGAGGTCTCTCCAGCTTTGAATGCTTCACTCCATAGGCATTCCGGCTGGGCTGCATATACATATGCCACAATGGGACTAGTCTGTGTTCCCCTGTGCTCCTTCATACAAGAGTTTGTCTCTTTTTTTTAAATTTATTTTTACGTTTGATATCTCCCGTTCGGTTTTGTTTGTTTGTTTGTTGTTCTTATGGCTCGGAATTTGAGTTTCTGTAAATTTCTCGTCTGGCAGTCAACCCTCGATAATGTCCCAGACTGAAGTCTGTGGTTTTGGTGGCAGGATGTCTGGCCGTTGCCAGGAGTCTTGGGTTTGGTTCCAGACGGGGGTTGTCCTATTATTTTGTTTTAATGTATTCAGAACCCAGTCCGGATTCAACGTCCTCTTCTTTCTTCCTGCTGAACTGCTGTCCAGCACTTGGTTCTGGTTCCGTGTGAACCGCTGTCCACTTTGTAGTGCTGGTCAGCCGACTGTGGATGTTTGTACTTTCTGCCTCCCCCCCTCCCCCCCACCCCCACCCCCCCCCCCCCCCTCCAAAGGCCTGTTTTCTAGGGTGGTCTTCTTCATGCTCGAGTGGTGATGGTCCTGTACCGCGTGAGATCGCTTCAAAGAGGGAGCAGGACGGACGTGGCCGAAGCGCTGCACGAGTCCCTTCTATGGTCCTCACTGACCACGGCCGAGACGGCAGTTTTTTTTTTTTTTTTTCCAGTCCAACCCCAAGAGGGGTGCCCACCATGCCGATCAGAGAATTTTTGAGAGGAAGGATAGATTTGAAACTGGACTCTTGATTTTTCAGGTAATTTGGTCCAGGGAGAGCTTTAAGAGGAGGAGAACAACAACATGTTTGAAATCTAAGCTAAATCATAGATATTAAGAGGAAGTAATACATTAAGACGATCAAGTAAAACATCTGACGGAAGTTCACATGATTTAGGCACTGCAGTTAAACACATCTTCCCACAGTTTTTTCGTTGAGGGCTCAACATGATTCAGAAGGGGAATAGTGTACAAACCATCAGACAGCAATGACGCTGCAAGAACAACAGTGTCACGTTTATCGTGTATCAACGTTTTATTTGCACCGAAGACTGAAAACTGCTGAGGAACTTTCTTGGCACAAGAACTAATCAGAAAACGTAAAAATTTTGGTGTTGTCTGCATTATAAAGTGGAACTTTCTTGGCACAAGAACTAATAAAAAAAATGTGAAAAATTTTGGTGTCATCTGCATTATGCAGTCCTTTATATAGGATCGTGGAGCGCGTCTCAGTGGGTCATCTGTCAGCCATCCCGAGTGTATGGTCGCTCTTACTTTTATTGAGATGAATTAAAAAAAAAAAGTTAGTAGTAAGTAAGCCAAACAAATAACAAGACAAAACACGACAGTGTTTCGACCTCTTAGGTCTCCTTCAAGCAAGAGAAGCACCGTTTAGGATGATGAAAACGAAGAACAAACAACCACGTATCTTTTCGAATTCGGCGCAAGATGGGCGTTGGGTCCAGACCAGAAGAGCTTCCTAGCTGCTGCTGCGTGGCAACAGGGATGCAAACTTTGTTTTGTCATGAATCAACGACGATTACTATAGAACCACGTCACTGCCTACTCCTTGGTACTACATGCCACTATGTTCTGAACCATGGACTGCTGCCTTTGCAACAACAACAACAACAAATAAATAGATGAAATAAAACAAAATAATTACGCTATTTCTTTAGATTGAAAACAAAGTCACATCTAATTATTTACCGTTTCCTTTTGAGGACTGGAGTTCAGAAACAGCCCTTGGACAGGAAGCTCCAACGCACGTCACAGCGAAAGAGCTGACCTCCAGTGGCATAGATCGTTTCAGTCAGACCGGTGGCACCTCTGAATGGTGAGGCATAGATCGGGTCAGTCAGACCGGTGGCACCTCTGAATGGTGAGGCATAGATCGGGTCAGTCAGACCGGTGGCACCTCTGAATGGTGAGGCATAGATCGTTTCAGTCAGACCGGTGGGCACCTCTGAATGGTGAGGCATAGATCGTTTTCAGTCAGACCGGTGGCACCTCTGAATGGTGAGGCATAGATCGGGTCAGTCAGACCGGTGGCACCTCTGAATGGTGAGGCATTGATCATTTCAGTCAGACCGGTGGCACCTCTGAATGGTGAGACATTGATTGTTTCAGTCAGACCGGTGGCACCTCTGAATAGGAAGCAGGAATTCTCTCTCCAACATAAGGTCCGACCACGCAATTGAAACAAACAAACAAAAACCCAACAAAAGCAAAACCAAAACACAAAAGTGTCTAATATCATCTGGCAGTGAAAAGACATTAAATAAACCACTGAAATGAATTGAACTGAACTGACCAAAAAACCAGAAACAAAAAAACATAAACAAACAAACAAGAAACCGGAAGAAGAAATGAAGACATATGATATGACCACCCAGTGAAAGAGAGTTACAGGGAAAAAGAAAGGAAGACACAGGATATGACCACCCAGTAAAAGAGAGTTAGAGGGAAGAAGAAAGGAAGACACACGATCTGAAAACCCAGTAACAGAAAGTTAGAAGGAAGAAGAGAGGGAGACATGCTATATGACCACCCCGTAACAGAAAGTTAGAAGGAAGAAGAAAGAAGAAGACACACGATCTGACCACCCAGTAACAGAAAGAAAGGAAGAAGAAAGGAAGACACAGGATATGACCACCCAGTAACAGAAAGTTAGAGGGAAGCAAAAAAGAAAGGAAGACACAGGATATGACCCACCCAGTAACAGAAAGTTAGAGGGGAAGAAGAAAAGGAAGACACAGGATATGACCACCCCAGTAACAGAAAGTTAGAGGGAAGAAGGAAGGAAGACACAGGATAAGACCACCCAGTAACAGAGAGAAGGAAGAAGAAAGGAAGGCACACGATACGACCACCCAGTAAAAGAGAGTTAGAGTGAAAGAGAGTTAGAGGGAAGCAGGAAGGAAGACACACGATATGACCACCTGGTAAAAGAGAGTTCCACTTCAAGAAGGAAGCAAGACTCACGTTCCAACCACCCAATAAAGGAAAATTAGAAGGAAGAAGGAAGGAAGACTCAAGGTCACACCCTCCCCCCCATCCCCACCCCCCTCCCCGCCCCCCCACCCCACCCCCCTGGCTCGGTACAAGGACTGTTTAGAAGGTGTCAGCTTGACACTGATCAATGTGGTTGAGCCTTATCTCCCTTTTCCCCGCCATTATTTTGATTTTTTTTTTTCTGTAAGAAAAAGAAAGGCATTCAACGAGTGGGGTACGCGACAAAGCTGAGAAGGGTGGCTATGACAGCCGAGTGACAGTTCTATGGATAATGCGTGGGAAAGGTCAACACCAATGACAGGTTGGTGGACACTGGGCATACAACAGGGAGTTCCATCTGTCACATGTTTTTTTTTCCCAGACATTCATATTGACTCGCTTTTTTTTGTGCCA
>JADBJO010004694.1:175000-187500 GCA_016801955.1 Conus betulinus
CTGGCACTGCATGTCCTTTGCATCACATCATCATACCGTAGTGTGCCTCACTAGACTGGGTGTTGTGCCGATTCTCATCAAACGCACGGCAGCTGGGTTCTGTTTTCTCAGTGGACGCATGCGTCACTGTTCCTATACTTCTTGAGCGATTTCGTGCGATGACAAAGATTGACATTTGATGAAGACAAGTGTTTTTGTGCACTATGCTCAGAACAATATAGAGAAGATAAAATTACATAATAGCACATACAGTGCTGTTATAACGTAATACATTCCCTTTACCCTGCCTTACCATGCACACAACATACAGGACTTACAGTGGATGTGTAATCAAGAATAGGTTGAGCTGTATTACCACATGTACAACAGATAAGACAAACGGTGTTGTATGATCATGGACCTTCTTTAAAATGTACATGGCTACATGTAGGACTTACAGTGCTGTATAACCATAGATTTCGTGACCTGACTTCACGTGCATACAACAGATAGAAACTACATGTGGTGTTAATCATGAATTCCTCGACCTTTCTACCATGTAGACTACAGGTTGTACTACTATATGTATACCATATAGTGCTGTATATAGTGCTACCATGTAGACAACAGGTAGGACATATAGTGCTGTATATATAGTGCTGAACCATGTAGACTATAGGTAGGACATATAGTGCTGTATGTAGTTGCAACCATGTAGACTACCGGTAGGACATATAGTAGTGCATATAGTGCTACCATGTAGACTACGGATAGGACAGATAGTGCTGTATATAAGTGCTACCATGTAGACTACAGATCGGACATATAGTGCTGTATATAGTGAACATACTCTACCATTTAGACTACAGGCAGTACAAATGTAGTGATGTATATAGTGCTTACCATGTACACTACAGATCGGACATATAGTGCTGTATGTAGTGCTACCATGTAGACTACAGGTAGGACATAGCGCTGTATATAGTGCTACCATGTAGTCTACAGGTCGGACATATAGTGCTGTATGTAGTGCTACCATGTAGACTACACGTAGGACATAGCGCTGTATATAGTGCTACCATGTAGTCTACAGTCGTACAGTCGGACATATAGTGCTGTATTAGTGCTACCATGTAAGACTACAGATCGGACATATAGTGCTGTATATAGTGCTACCATGTAGACTACAGATCGGACATATAGTGCTGTATATAGTGCTACCATGTAGACTACAGATCGGACATATAGTGTGTAGTATTTAATGCTACCATGTAGACTACAGATCGGACATATAGCGCTGCATAATCATTTTTCCTTCGACCTGCATTACCAGTTAACAGGTGAGACATTACACAGACAACAAGTGAGACATTACACAGACAACAGGTGAGACATTACACAGACAACAGGTGGTTACACAGACAACAGGTTACACAGACAACAGGTGAGACATACACAGATAACAGGTGAGACATTACACACAGACAAACAGGTGAGACATTACACAGACAACAGGTGAGACATTACACTGACAACAGGTGAGACAATACACAGACAACAGGTGAGACATTACACAGACAACAGGTAAGACATACACAGACAACAGGTGAGACATTACACAGAGACAACAGAATAAGACATACACAGACAACAGGTGAGACATTACACAGACAAACAGGTAAAGACATACACAGACAACGGGTAGGACACACTTCACAGTCAACAAATAGGACATAAACCACCGTTCAACCGATAGGACATGGACAACAGGTGAGACATTACACAGACACACAGGTGAGACATCACACAAACAGGTGAGACAATTTACAGACAACATTATACAGACAACGGGTAGGACACACTCCACCGTCAACAGATAGGACATACTCCCACCGTCAACAGATAGGACACACTCCGCCGTCAACAAATAGGACATACTCCACCGTCAACAGATAGGACACACTCCACCGTCAACAGATAGGACATACTCCACCGTCAACAGATAGGACATACTCCACCGTCAACAGATAGGACATACTCCGCCGTCAACAGATAGGACATACTCCGCCGTCAACAGATAGGACATACTACACCGTCACAGACAGGACAGATAGGACATACTCCACCATCAACAGATAGTACATACTCTACCGTCAACAAATAGGACATACTCCACCGTCAACAGATAGGACATACTCCGCCGTCAACAGATAGGACATACTACACCGTCAACAGATAGGACAGATAGGACATACTCCACCATCAACAGATAGGACATACTCCACCGTCAACAGATGGGACATACTCCACCGTCAACAGATAGGACATACTACACCGTCAACAGATAGGACAGATAGGACATACTCCACCATCAACAGATAGGACATACTCCACCGTCAACAGATGGGACATACTTCACCGTCAACAGACAGGACATACTACACCGTCAACAGATGGGACCATACTCCACCGTCAACAGACAGGACATGCTGACAACCTTCATGGTTTGTACATTCTGCCCACTCAGACACAAGCGGGGTGGGTTGAAATGGCGTGGTCCAGATTTGCCCGGGAGGGAACAAATACATAGGGGAGGTAGAATTAAATCAAACTAGCTGCACCAGTGCTTTTTTGTTGTTGTTGTTGTTGTGAAAACCTCTGGCAATTTTTTAACGGCTTATGTATGACTTTTCGTGAGAATATTTCTCCGCTGCCTTGTGTATTTCAATACTGATAGGTGTTTGTATGGAGCGGTTGATTCAGTGTGGCGGCCTTTTCGGCGGAGTGGAGCAGGTTAGAAGGTAGGGGAGAGGCAGAAGGTGGCAGAAGGGGGGTGGGGGTGGGGGTGGGGGGTACGAGTGGAGGGCAGGGGAAGGTGGAAAATGGGGATGGGTGGGTATTTGGGGGGGTGGGGGTGGGGGGGAGGAAAGGGCGAATGTGAAATGGGATTAGTTTAGAGCACTGGGAACGGGCGTGTTCTTTTCGTCTTCCTCTCTTTTGTCCGCATTGGTGTATGGACCTTAAAAGTTTTTCATCTTTTCTTTTTCTTCTTTTTTTTTTATTTCGAAGAAAAAGCCATCCTCTCTCTCTCTCTCTCTCTCTCTCTCTCTCTCTCTCTCTCTCTCTCTCTCTCTCTCTCTCTCTCTCTCTCCATCCTGCTCCAAAGAAAATTGAAGACGAGGAACACTTCGTTTTTAGATGCCCAGAGTACAATAGATTTAGAAATGGTTGTTCTGCCTTTAAGACCTTTTTCGGTCAAACTCAAAACCTCTTTGGTATTTGATCCTCTGAAAATGTAGACATTGTAAACTCATTTGCTAAGTTTGTGGCGGAAGCTTTTCGATTTAGAGAGAGAAAACTTGATTTGTAGGCTGTGTTTGCAGATCCTGATTATGCAACAAGTTATTCATTGTAATGAGTACAGTGTTTGATGAATGGTCTTTTTCCTTCATTTTCTAGTTATTAGTTCTGTTTCAACTGTTTTCTGTGTGTACGCTTGTTTTTGACTCGCATTTCTATTGTTGGCAGAGTCTGGCAACACTAATTGGAAATTGCACATGCACTCCCTTGGCATAAGGGTTGTTAAACTATTGTCAATAAAGCATTTTCATCTATCGATGTATTGATTCTATTTGTCAGTTAAGTAGCAAAAACAAAAAAAAGAAAAAGAAAAAACAAACAAACAAACAAGACAAAACTCTCTATGTCGTTGAAAAATACATTCTCAAATACATAAATACTTTTTACAAAAATATGCATTCTTTTTATTCCAAGGCCACTTTTTCCAGCACTTTGCAGTCTTTTCTAAACGCTCCAGTTTACATTCATTCAGACCAATATATGTTGCCTGTTTGCAAATCATTCACACACGATTTTGAAAGCAAGCAACGTTTAAGATAAGAAGAACATGGTCAACCAATAGCAACCCAAACAGTTTCCACGTGTCTAACAAGAAACATAAATCATGCCCCCCCCCCCCACACACACACACACACACACACACTTTAAAAAAACCTAGCCACTCCGGAAATGGAGGAGGAAGAGAGGAGAGAGAGAGAGAGGGGAGAGAGTTGAGAGAGAGAGGCGAGAGAGAGAGAGTCGAGAGAGAGAGAGAGAGAGACAGGAGGAGGGTGGAGAGAGGGGGAGAGGAGGAGGGAGAAGAGAGGCATGAGGGGGAGAGGGGAGAGAGGAGAGAGCATGGAGAGAGAGGAGAGGAGAGAGAGGAGGGGAGAGGGGGGAGAGAGAAGGGATGAGAGAGAGAAGAGGACGGAGGAGAGAGAGGGGAGAGAGGATGCGAGAGAGGCAACAGTTTGAGGATCAGACAGTGGAGAGAGGTGCGAGAGGAGAGGGAGAGAGAAGAGAGCGAGGAGGAGAGGGAGAGCAGGGACAGTGTAGGGGAGTTTGAGAGAGGAGCGGGGAGAGGAGGGGAGAGGGGATGAGAGAGAGGGGAGAGTGAGATGAGGAGGAGAGAGGGGCAGAGGAAGAGAGAGAGAGAGAGAGAGAGAGGAGAGAGAGTGAGGGGAGACATTTTGGAGAAGGAGGGGAGAGGAGAGAGAGAGGAGGAGACGACGATGGTGGAACGAGAGAGGGAGGGGGATGAGAGGAGAGGAGGAGAAAGGAGAGTGAGAGGAGGAGATGAGGAGAGAGGAGAGAGGAGAGAGAGTGAGGAGGGAGGGAGGAGAGAGGCAGGATGAGAGAGAGAGGACAGAATAGAGAGGAGAGGGGGAGAGGGATGAGGAGAGAGGAGAGGAGAGAGGCGAGAGGGGAGAGAGGAGACGAGAGAGGGAGAGGAGCAGAGAGAGACGGGCGAGAGAGGGCAAGGGCATCAGCCACCGGTTAACAGTAAACAGAATCAGGGAGTGAGATTTAAAGAACAGCTATGAATAAAAATGCATAAACATTTAACGTCTAGAGAGAGAGAGAGAGAGAGAGAGTGAGACGGAGAAGAGAGACGGAAGAGAGAGAGAGAGAGAGAGAGAGCGAGAGGAGAAGAGAGAGAGAGCAGGTTATTCCCTGATATCAATCTTATTTGAACGAATTTGAAAGAATGGGTGAGAAAAAGAAGAAGAGAAGAAGAAGAAGAGGGAGAGAGAGGAAGAGAGAGAGGGGGGGGGGGGGGGAGGCAAATTGTGTGTGTGAGTGTGTATGCGTGATTGCATGCGTGTGTGCGTGCATGTGTGCGTGCGTGTGTGTATATCCTCTCTCTCTCTCTCTCTCTCTCTCTCCTCTCTCTCTCTCGCTCTCTCTCTCTCTCGCTTAACGATCACCAAAGATCTAATAGCAATCATAATCCACATTGATGTGTTATCCAGTTGATCTGTTTGCGTATGTACGTTTTACTGTGTATGTGTGTGGTGTGTGTGTGTGTGTGTGTGTGTGTGTGTGTGTGTGTGTGTGTGTGTGTGTGTGCGTGCGTGCGTGCGTGCATGCGTGTGTGTGTGTGTGTGTGTGTGTGTGTGTGTGTGTGTGTGTGTGTGTGTGTGTGTGTGCGCGAGCGTGCTGTGTGTGTGGGTGTGTGTGTGTGTGTGTGTGTGTGTGTGTGTGTGTGTGTGTGTGTGTGTGTGCGAGCGTGCTGTAAACACGCATGCACGCACGCACACACACACACACACCACACACACACACACACAACACACACACACACACACACAACGCTTCACTCACTCACACACACACACACCACACACACCACACACACACACACACACACACCACACACACACACACACACACTTACTCACTCACGCACACTCACACAAACACACACACACACTCAGACACACACATGCTACACACACACACACACACACACACACACACACACACACACACACACACACACGCGCGCGCGCGCACGTACACTAGTATGCACACGCACACGCAGAGAGAGAGAGAGGAGAGAGGAGAGAGAGGAGAGAGAGAGAGAGAGAGAGAGAGCTAACAGTCCGTACGCAAACACATCAACAGGACCGTATTTGGATATTATTGCCATTAGATCATACCGATCTTTAAGCACGAGTGTACTTGTAAGGCCATGCTGAAGAGGCGAGTAGAGTGGGGTGGAGAGGGAGGGGGGGGGGGGGGGGGGAGGTGGTAAGAAGTAATGACGTCATTTGAGGGACCACCATTTATCGATCTGAACAAAGGGGTGAATCATCGGACTAAGCCGAAGGTGTCAACAACCCATACGAACACGTCTTACTGGTTGTTTGGGGGTTGTATTTGAGTGATCGGCCAACGTTGCGAGTTCCATTCATGACCAAGCTGAATGTGTGACTTCCAGCCCATCCCACGGTAGTAATGCTTTCACTTTTTGCAGTGCTTTCATCTTGATTTGTCAGGCATGGGAAACTATTCCAGGAGAGAGAGAGAGAGAGAGAGAGAGAGAGAGACAGGCAGGCAGCCAGACAGACAGACAGAGAGAAGGGGGGGGGGGGGGGGGGGGGAGAGAGAGGGGAGAACGATGAGAGAACGAGAGAGAGAGAGAAAGCCCACTAAGAGAGAGAGAGACTAAGAGAGAGAGAGGAGAGAGAGAGAGAGAGAGAGAGAGAGAGAGAGAGAGAGAGAGCAACTAACTTAAGAAGGAGGAAGAGGAGGAGGAGGAAGAAGAAGAAGAAGAAGAAGAAAAAAGAGAGGAGAAAGGAAAAAAAAAAAAAAAAAAAAAAAAGAAGAAGAAGAAGAAGAAAAGAAAGAAAGAGATAACGTTTAATGCGGACCCGAGCAGTTATTTCGTTCCACCCAAAGTCAAGATAACCCTTTGAATGCGAACATTAACCACCGCCTCAACACTCGGCTTTCCTTTCACTCTTCGCTCCATTGAGCACGCCGCTGTAACGGTTGAATGGCCACTTGACAGACAAACACATCCCAAGGCTTCATTATCATAACAGGCGATCTCCGGGCTGGCATTTTCGAACGGGCGACAAATTGCTTTTGATGGCAAATAAGGCAACTGTTCCTAAAAAAAAAAAAAAAAAGGATCAGTGGCTCCTCCAAATGAGAGTTTCGTACAGGACTGTTCCAGAGAATGTTGTTTTGCTGGACTGCAGGTGCTCGCTTGGTAGTAGACCTCATGGTGAATGGAATGGCCCGACTGCTGAAAGCACGGGACTTGGAAAGAAGAAAGTAAAAGGTAGTAGGTTTGATTCCCCGAATGTCTGATGGATGAAGGGAAGAACCTAACCTAGGTATACACTCTTGTGGTGGCGTGAAACCGCCACGCGAGATGGGCATGACGAGGATCAAATAGACTGTAATCTGGGTCACAGTGTAGGCAATGACAAGATAGACTGTAATCTGGGTCAGGGTAAAGGCAATGATCAAATAGACTGTAATCTGGGTCACAGTATAGACAATGATCAGATAGACTAGCTGTAATCTAGGTTAGAGTGTAGGTAATAGGCTGTAATCTAGGTTAGGATGTAGGTAATGATCAGATAGACTGTAATGTAGGTCAGAGTGTAAGAAATGATCAGATAGACTGTAATCTGGGTCAGATTGTTGGCAACGATCAGACAAACTGTAATCTAGGTCAAAGTGTAGGCGAGGATGAGACTGTGATTCAGATCCTGGTGTATCCGTGATCAGATAGACTGTAATCCAGGACAGAGTGTACACATGACGAAGACCAGATAAGTTTATCAATCCAGGTCAGAGCATATTGAATGATCACGTAGACTGTAATCCATGTCAAGATAACAGGTATGCTGACAGTCAGATAGACTGTAATCTAGGTCAGAGTGTAGACAATGATCAGATAGACTGTACATCCAGCTCTCGGCTCCATCTTACATAGAATGTCCTTTGAATGACTACCAGGTCTCAGCTCCATCTTCTTCGCAATGTCCTTTGAATGACTACCAGCTCTCAGCTCCATCTTCTCTTCACCATGTCCTTTGAAAGACTACCAACTCTCGGCTCCATCTTCTTCGCAATGTCCTTTGAATGACTACCAGCTCTCAGCTCCATCTTCTTCACCATGTCCTTTGAAAGACTACCAGCTCTCGGCTCCATCTTCCTCGCAATGTCCTTTGAAAGACTACCAGGTCTCTGCTCCATCTTTTGCAGACTGTCCTTTGAAAGACTACCAGGTCTCTGCTCCATCTTTTGCAGACTGTCCTTTGAAAGACTACCAGGTCTCTGCTCCATCTTACGTAGAATGTCCTTTGAAAGACTATCAGGTCTCAGCTCCATCTTGCGTAGAATGTCCTTTGAATGACTACCAGCTCTCAGCTCCATCTTACGTAGAATGTCCTTTGAAAGACTACCAGCTCTCAGCTCCACCTTTCGTAGAATGTCCTTTGAAAGACTACCAGCCGCCCACTCCATTCAGGACACTGGGCAGTCGGCTAATATTCAGATCAAAGAGAAACCTACAGTGAAGGGAAAGTCGGAATTTTCCTGTTTTTTTTTTTCTTTCTTTTCTTTTCTTTTTTTTCTTCTTCTTCCTTTTTTTTTTTTTTTTTTTTTTTTGACTGTAAAGGGAAAGTCGTAGTTTGTCCTTTCCTCATTGTTAAAGAAAATGTGGCTTTGTCTTCTTCCTACTTTGACGAGAAAGCTGACTTTGTCCTGCTCTAGCTATGAAGAAGAAGTTTTTGCCCTGTTCTTACTGTGAAGGAGAAGTTGGTTTTGCCCTGTTCTTACTGTGAAAGAGAAATTGGTTTTATCCTGTTCTTACTGTGAAGGAGAAGTTGGCTTTATCTTGTTCTTACTGCGAAGGAGAAGTGTTTTTGCCCTGTTCTTACTGTGAAGGGAGAATTGGTTTTATCCTGTTCTTACTGTGAAGGAGAAGTTGTTTTTTGCCCTGTTCTTACTGTGAAGGAGAAATTGGTTTTATCCTGTTCTTGCTGTGAAGAAGAAGTTGGCTTTGTCTTGTCTTACTGTGAAGACGTTGGCTTTATCCTGTTCTTACTGTGAAGGAGAAACTGGCTTTGTCCTGTTCTTGCTGTTAAAGAGAAGTTTAGTTTTCTCCTGTTCTTACTGTGAAGGAGAAGGTGGCTTTGTCTTGTTCTTGCTGTGAAGGAGAAGTTAGTTTTCTCCAGTTCTTGTTGTAAAGGAGAAGTTGGTGTAGTCCTGCTCTGGCTGTGAAGAAAAGTTGGCTTTGTCCTGTTCTTACTGTGAAGGAGAAGTTGGCTTTGTCCTGTTCTTACTGTGAAGGAGAAATTGGCTTTGTCCTGTTCTTACTGTGAAGGAGAAGTTGGCTTTGTCCTGTTCTTACTGTGAAGGAGAAGTTGGCTTTGTCCTGTTCTTACTGTGAAGGAGAAGTTGGCTTTGTCTTGTTCTTACTGTGAAGGAGAAGTTGGCTTTGTCCTGTTCTTGCTGTGAAGAAGTTGGCTTTGTCCTGTTCTTACTGTGAAGAAGAAGTTGGCTTTGTCCTGTTCTTGTTGTGAAGGAGAAGTTGGCTTTGTCCTGTTCTTACTGTGAAGGAGAAGTTGGCTTTGTCCTGTTCTTGTTGTGAAGGAGAAGTTGGCTTTGTCCTGTTCTTTCTGTGAAGGAGAAGTTGGCTTTTATCCTGTTCGTGTTGTGAAGGAGATGTTGGCTTTGTCCTGCTTTTGTTGTGCAGGAGAAGATGGCTTTGTCCTGTTCTTGCTGTGAAGGAGAAGTTGGCTTTATCCTGTTTCTTGCTGTGAAAAAGTTGGCTTTGCCCTGTTCTTACTGTGAAGGAGAAGTTGGCTTTGTCCTGTTCGTGTTGTGAAGGAGAAGTTGGCTTTGTCCTGCTTTTGTTTGTGCAGGAGACGTTGGCTTTGTCCTGTTCTTGCTGTGAAGGAGAAGTTGGCTTTGTCCTGTTCTTGCTGTGAAGAAGTTGGCTTTGTCCTGTTCTTGCTGTGAAGGAGAAGTTGGCTTTGTCCTGTTCTTGCTGTGAAGAAGTTGGCTTTGCCCTGTTCTTGCTGTGAAGAAGTTGGCTTTGTCCTGTACTTGCTCTGAAGGAGATGTTGGCTTTGTTCTGTTCTTGCTGTGAAGAAGTTGGCTTTGTCCTGTACTTGCTCTGAAGGAGATGTTGGCTTTGTTCTGTTCTTGCTGTGAAGAAGTTGGCTTTGCTCTGTTCTTGCTCTGAAGGAGATGTTGGCTTTGCCCTGTTTTTTGCTGTGAAGAAGTTGGCTTTAACCTGTTCTTGCTCTGAAGGAGATGTTGGCTTTGCCTCTTCTTGCTCTGAAGGAGATGTTGGCTTTGTCCTGTTCTTGCTGTGAAGAAGTTGGCTTTGTCCTGTTCTTGCGGTGAAGGAGAAATTGGCTTTGTCCTGTTCTTGCTGTGAAGAAGTTGGCTTTGTCCTGTCTTGTTGTGAAGAAGTTGGCTTTGTCCTATTCTTGTTGTGAAGAAGTTGGCTTTGCTCAGTTCTTGCTGTGAAGAAGTTGGCTTTGCTCTGTTCTTGCTGTGAAGAAGTTGGCTTTGTCCTGTTCTTGCTCTGAAGGAGATGTTGGCTTTGTCCTGTTCTTGCTCTGAGGAGATGTTGGCTTTGTCCTGTTCTTGCTCTGAAGGAGATGTTGGCTTTGTCCTGTTCTTGCTGTGAAGAAGTTTGGCTTTGCTCTGTTCTTGCTGTGAAGAAGTTGGCTTTGTCCTGTTCTTTCTCTGAAGGAGAAGTTGGCTTTGTCCTGTTCGTGTTGTGAAGGAGATGTTGGCTTTGTCCTGTTCTTGCTCTGAAGGAGATGTTGGCTTTGTCCTGTTCTTGCTCTGAAGGAGATGTTGGCTTTGTCCTGTTCTTGTTGTGAAGAAGTTGGCTTTGCTCTGTTCTTGCGGTGAAGAAGTTGGCTTTGCTCTGTTCTTGCTGTGAAGAAGTTGGCTTTGTCCTGTTCTTGCTCTGAAGGAGATGTTGGCTTTGTCCTGTTCTTGTTGTGAAGAAGTTGGCTTTGCTCTGTTCTTGCGGTGAAGAAGTTGGCTTTGCTTTGTTCTTGCTGTGAAGAAGTTGGCTTTGTCCTGTTCTTGCTCTAAAGGAGAAGTTGGCTTTGCTCTGCTCTTGCTGTGAAGAAGTTCGCTTTGCCCTGTTCTTGCTGTGAAGGGACAGTTGGTTTTGTCTTCTTCTTACTGTGAAGGAGAAGCTGGCTTTGTCCTCCTCTTCTAGCTGTGAAGAAGAGCTGGCTTCCTTCTGTTCTCGCTCTGAGGAGAAATTCAGCTTTGTTCTGCTCTTGCTGTGAAGGAAAATTGGGCTTCATCCTGTTCTGTCTATAATTTTTGAGCTGACTTAATCCTTTCTTGCCGATTAGGAAAAGTTGGCTTTGTTCTATCCTCGTTGTGGAGGTCAAGTTGGCTTCGTTCTGTTCTTTCTCTATGATTGTTGAGTTGAATTTGTCTTGTTCTTGCCGGGAAGGAAAAACTGGTGGTTTGGTCCTGTTTTCTCTGTGAAGAAAAAGTTGGCTTTGTCCTGATCTTGGTGTGAGGGGAAAGTTGGCTTTGTCTGATCTTGGTGTGAGGGGAACGTTGGCTTTGTCCTGATCTTGGTGTGAGGGGAAAAGTGGCTTTGTCCTGATCTTGGTGTGAAGGGAAAGTTGGCTTCGTCCTGCTCCTGCTGTACATGGAAAGATGACTTTGTCCTGTTCTTGCTAATAATGGAAAGTTCGCTCCGCCCTGTTCATTCTCTAAACGGAAAGTTGGCTTTGTCATTTTCTTGCTGCGAATTGAAAGCTGGCTTAATTCTTCTCTATCTGTGAATGGAAGGTTGGCTTTAGCCTGTTCTTTTCATGAATGGAAAAAAAATGGCACTATTCAGTTCTCTCATACTGTTCCCACGCCCCACACCGTCAAAGGACCGTGGTACATAGACGGTGAATCAGGTTTCATTCTCACCAGCCACTGACCTGCTATCGCCGTTTGTGACCCTGCATTAATACCTGGTACAGAGCGAGGCAGTCCCCCAGGGCCATGGATGTGGTCTAATAGCGCGTCAGTCTCCAGCCTTTGTGGCCACACTCCACAATTAGGATTTTGCACGAAAAGACTATATAATCCAGGTAAGCTGTTTGAGGCCTACCATAAATTTGAGGCAGCATTTAATGTTAAACTGATAATTAATCAATTATTTCCCTTGTTTGGGAGAGATTTTCACCAGTGAAATCACAATCTTCAAATACCTGACCTTCCCCTTAATTGACGTCACATTTCAGGCCTTTGCACTCACCCTATCTTTGCGCCAGCTGGAAGCGTCCAAATAGCCCCATTCCTTTGATTTTTACCCTGTCTGCTTGGAACCACCTGGCTTGTATCTTGATGGCCATATGAAAGAAAATGAGGAGAACTTTCTTTCAGACAAAATAGAAATGTTCAAAACCGTCTGATTGCGCCAGTCTATAAATACATGACTCCTTAAGCAAGGTCTTGGCGCATTAATTGTTGGTGTGCAGCCTATCTTTTGCTTTCTGTGCGCGCGCGCCATCAAAGAGGGGCAACTCACTTACGTTTCGCCAGCGAACTGGTTATATCACTGTTGGTCCGTTTTTTAGAATATTAGTGACATAAAAATTCTTCCCTGCTGAGGATCGTTTTGGCAGAGGGGGAAATAAAATGTCCCTCACACTCCCCAGCCTCAATCT
>JADBJO010004695.1:0-15000 GCA_016801955.1 Conus betulinus
AGCCTGCTCACAGACACACCCTGATTGGTAGCCTGCTCATAGACGCACACCCTGATTGGTAGCCTGCTCATAGACACACCCTGATTGGTAGCCTGCTTAAGGACACACCCAGATTGGTAGCCTGCTCACAGACACACCCAGATTGGTAGCCTGCTCAAAAAACACACCCAGATCGGTAGCCTGCTTAAGGACACACCCATATCAGTAGCCTGCTCACAGACACATCCAGATTGGTAGCCTGCTCATAGACACATCCAGATTTGTAGCATGCTCATACACACCGGATTTGTAGCCTGCTCATAGACAAATCCGGATTTGTAGCCTGCTCACAGACTGAGACACACCCAGATTGGCAGCCTGCTCAAGGACACACACCCAGATTGGTAGCCTGCTCATGGACACACCCAAATTGGTAGCCTGCTCATAGACACACCCAGACTGGTAGCCTGCTCATGGACACACCCAGATTGATAGCCTGCTCACAGAAACACCCAGATTGGTAGCCTGCTCATGGACACACCCAGATTGGTCCCCTGCTCATAGACACACCCAGACTGGTAGCCTGCTCACAGAAACACCCAAATTGGCAGCCTGCTCACACAGACACATCCAGATTGGTAGCCTGCTAATGGACACACCCAGATTGGTAGCCTGCTCATGGACACACCCAGACTGGTAGCCGGCTCATAGACACACCCACTAATGATGCAGGCAACTGGGTTGCCTCTGACCCATGCTCAATGTGCTGCCATTTAAGCTATGGGTCCTCCACGATCCGCATCACTGGCAGTGTACAGTTCAAATGACAAAACAGATTATATCACTGACATTCCCTTCAGATGCACTCACACAAAAAAAGCGGCAGAATGATAGCTGATTGGGTTTTGACAGACACACCAAATTTCATCAAAAGACTTTACACAGTTCTAGAGATAAAATGATTTCGCTGTGTTTCTGCTCCTGGGCTATCCAGGAAGCACGGCAATAGTTAAGAAGAGGAGATAATCTTTTCCCTGCTTTGTTCTTCATCTATTTGGCCATTAGTGTCCATAATAAAAAAAAATACAGAACTACAAAATTATGTCATCTGTATTAAGCATTTTTTGTTTTGTTTAATAATTTCATATAACAAATTTTGAAACTGTGTTTCTAGATGAAATTATGAGCTGGATACTGCAAAAGTGAAAGTTCTGTCACAAAAGGTATTTTCCAACTGCAATGATTTTTCCTCATACAGACATGTCCAGGCAAGACACTCATCTTACTTGGTGGCATGGACATGCCCAGAATAATTAGGAACCCAAAGAAACACTCTGAACTCAATCCTTGATATAAGATTCCTCAATGATCCTCAAATCCCAGAATTACCTCCCTTGTGTAACCCCAACACTTCCAATCTGTCTGTGTAATTGCAGCAGCTTACTCCCCAATGCATTTTTCAACACTTAAAGTGCACATGAACGATATTTTCCAAAAGAAAACAAACTGATTGGTCAAACTTTTGTAACGACATGGATTGAGTTGAAAAGAAACAGCTCTTGAGTTTTAGGCAAAGTTACCTGTTCTCTCAAAGAGAATTGTTTCTGCATGTTGATGTAAGAACTGTTCCAAGAAAAGATATTCCAGCAAAAGTGCAAGTCTGAAAGCGCTGAGAATCGGTTTACCAAAAATGAGATACACGCAGAAGGGCAAATGTCCTAGGCAAGAAAGAAAATACATTCAAAGTGATCTCTAGAGGAAGCTAGTATTACCCAAGAGGGGTCATTTTGGGGGTTTGAGAATGTTTATTAAAACTGGCACAGCCCCCTTCTTTTGAGGGGTTTCTTTTTCTTCTTTTTTTTTTTTTTTTTTTTTTAAAAATAATTTTGGGCTTTTCAAAATTTGTGAGAAGATGAACCTGCAAACTGAATTGTCATTACTGATTCTTCCAACCGAATGATGTATGTAACAGCAGATCTGTTTCACATACAATTTCACTGTAGCAGGTATGTTTGTTGTTGAAAGTATGACAAAAATGGTAAAATAAAAAAAAATGTTTTTCTTCAATTTAAAGAAACTTCCCATCCCAAATCTACACACAAAGTTCTTGAGTGGCTAATTCCCCTTGAGGGACTGCAAGCACTGGCTGCCTTGGTTTGTGCCAATTCAGGTGCTTTGATCAAAGAGCAACGACCCTTGCTAACTCACATGCTTATCTTGTGTTGCTGAGTTTGTTTCTTCGACAACAACAGATACATGGGGACGACAGCAGGGACTACAGGCTCTGAAGTATTAAAACAGAAAATAAACAAACAAACAAGCAAACAAAAATCCACCATAAAATGGCAACAATTTGTCCTAAAGAATGCCAGTGAACCAGGTATGAAAGAATTTGTGTGAAGGAGCCTCCTCAAACTGCTTTACGAGCACAAAAAGATAACTTGAACTGCAAGGGAAGGGAGGCAAGTTGCACAGAACTGCTTTCCTCACAGGCATAGATCAGTGAGTAATTGAAACAATTGGTGCTCTTATACTTATTTTCAAAAGACAGAGTTCTTCAAAGAATAAAATGATGTTCCGAGTTGGCCAATGCATCAAAAGTCCAGATGTTGACATGTTAAGAACCCAACATTTTACAATAACCATGTGCAGCTGGGAGCCTCAGGATCAAACTTTTTTTTGTTATGGATGCATTAGAGTTTAAATGAAGCACCCCTTTCATTCCAGCCTATCAGCCCAAACTGGCCAGGCAGGAAGGTGTGCCCAGACTGCTAACTCATCAGGGCCTGAAAGGGTTAAATGCAAAGCAAACTTGCCACTCACATCTCCTTCTGCCGTTGTTTCTCTGTGGCAATTCCTTTCTTTTTGGCAGTCCTCTCCCTGCACAACAAGCACTTTTCATGACAAAACAACTACAACATCACCAAACAACTACAACATCACCAAACAACTACATCACCAAATAACTACAACATCACCAAACAACTACAACATCACCAAAAACAACTACATCACCAAACAACTACAACGTCACCAAACAACTACATCACCAAACAACTACAACACCACCAAACAACTACAACATCACCAAACAACTACAACACCAAACAACCACAACATCACCACTATACCATGTCTGCTGCTACCATCAAGAACACCACTGTTACTGTTGCTGCTGTTGCTACTACTTTCACAACTTCTTTCGCGCACCTACTCAGTTCAATTTCAGCTAAGAGAAATCACCATGTGCAAGCTAGTCCATAAAAGCTACACCATTTCTGCTAAACTATAAGACCACAGCATGCAGGGCTTGCAGCTAGATAAATGAAAAATCCATTATATGAAAAAGAAAGTATTTGGGAATAGAGAATTGTAAACTATTTGGGGTTGATTGACAGAAAAAAGTTGCCTATAGCCCAGCTGACTGCAGAAGGCCATATTAGAGATATTACCTTAAAAGTCAACTCCCAAAATGGATGTTGTTAAAAAAAAAATTTTTTTTTAAGACAAAAAAAGAAAACTTTGGTAATTTATCAAAGAAGATTTTCTTTAAACACCCCAGTTTCATTACAATCTTTCTTCTGTAAAATCTTAGGTTTTTTTTCCAGAGAGAGATTTGTGTGGCTACTACAATTCCAATTCTTTCATAAATGATACATATTTTTGCTGTTGCAGATTCAATTCAGTAGTGTGGAGAGGTTTAAAATGACCGTCATGGATGATGTCACATGTTTGAAACATGGTGTCCTGCCTCTCAACCTGCTGTGTGTTAAAACAGGCCTTCTTTGCCAGTAAAGAGGAAGACCATGGACATTCCTGTCGGCTTCACCTTCCCTGCTAAACTGCTGCTTCTTGCTGGGTGACCATCTGCTGCCTGCATACAGTGCACTGTAATGCCAAGCTGTCTGCACATAGCTGTATGGTAAAAAACACTGCAATGCATCCAGCTATGTGAAATCACGGTCACCAATCAGCACCCCATGGTTTTTACTCTTTGCCACAATCAACCACCTTACAGCTGTTCTGATGAATTTGTCGCAGCTTTCTGCCGACTCCTTTTGCCTTAAACACAGGGTTTTAACTTGCTTTTTCTTCCTTCTAACATTGCAGCTTAAAACTCTAAGACAGCACAGAATGACGCCTCCATCACAGCATCAAAGGCCTCTGAATGTCACATGATCAAGACCTTCTTCCCATCTCCAAACATCGAGAGAGCAGAGAGCAATGAATTCATGACCCCTCTTGGGTCAACATTTGCCATGTTCACCTGTCTCTAGCTGTCTTCTGTGACAGTTTACTATGCATCCATCCACTTTCATCGCAGCAGAAGACAGAATGTTGCTGTTAGGTTTACAAATTCTGAGTGGGCACTGTATACCATTTAATATTACAACACAACAAAAAAGAGTTATACTAAGGTTTTTGCATACTGTAATTCTGCTGCTGATAACCATCTATTGAGAACTGTTTTGTGCATTTTTGTATTATTTGTCACATCTGATGAGGATATACATTTGTCATATCTTCACCAGTCCATTTCATATTGTATTTTAAATGCGCATCACTTTGAACCATGTTCTGTGAGTAAGTTTAGGTATATTTTGCCGCCGCGACAGACGTATCATGTTTCCAGCCTAATCAATCCTGTCTGAAATATGAATTTGTCTCAGTCGGACTGACAACACTGTCACAGAAAATTCTTCCACAAAGCCTGACGGTTTTTAAGTGGAACAGCTGACAGCGTAAGTGTAAAAGAGAGTTCTCGTGGTGGTGTTGGGTACTTACAAAGAGGAAGAAGGGGGAAGGAAGTGATGGGAAGAATGGGGTGGAGGGGTGAAGAGTGCTCATGAATGGTGGAAAAGATTACAAATACACTATGTTTCAGCACCTAGTGGTAACTACAGAAGATGTATCAAAGAGTACCATGAGTAACAAAAAAGGGGTATTCTGAACAATTCATTCTTTATAATGATACTACACCTGAGTAAACACATAAGACCATAAAGATCAAAATAAAAATAGCTTTCTGTACTGATTTTAGGTCCACTTAAAATCAATGTCAGAACTGACAGATTTAATACTGTGGTGGGTAAGGGATGGGACATTAAGATATAAAATATAATGTCAGGTCCATCTGGTTCAAATTCATACTGCCAGATGACTGGGAATGCAAGGTACACCTTCCAGTATGGGAGAACCATCCAGAGATCATCAGGAAGAGTGGCATAAGACCAGATATTGTTCTCCACTCAGTTCACCAAAACAAATGATTCTGATCAAACTCACTGTGCCATCTAAAAGCGGAATGGGGCAAGCGCACCTCTACAAGACTGACAACTATGCCATCCTGGTGAGCAGTTTGAGGGAAAATCTAGTTTCCAGGCCCAGATCCTCACCACAGAAGTTGGAGCAAGGGCATTTTTAGGCTCATCAGCCTACGACCTCATCAAACAGCTTGGGATTTCAGATAAGAAGAGGACCCGAACCCTGAAGGCAATGGCAAAGGCAGTCGAAAAGAGTTCCAGCTGGATCTGGTCGAGGAGGAACAAAAGTGAACTTCATAAGGACAGGTGTCCCATTAGCACTGTGGCAAGACATTCATCTAAAACGGAATGCCTTAAGACGCACACCCATCCAAAACTTGCAGGTTCCAATCCCGGCAGTGTCAGGAAAAAAAAAAGTTGGCAGTGGAAGGGCATCTAGGAGTCATGACCTGGATGCAGCCTGGCGCCCTGACAGTGTAAGGAGCTCAGGGCTTGTCTGAGTGGGGGGTTCTTCTCTGAAGACCTTCTGCTGTCACGTTCTCCCTAGAGTTTCTTCCTACTGCCTTAATACAAAATCAACTGACGATAAACTTGGTAACAGAACTGGAACAAGGGCAGCTTATATGCAATCTATTTTATTCCATATTCAGTGTAAGTATTTTAAGCTGACAAATCTGTAAAAAAAATCTCTGCGAAAATATCATGTAAAAAACAAATACTTAAAGCCTTAAAAACTAACGATTCTGGCTGACAATTATCCAGACAGTTGTTCTGTTCTTTTTTTTTTTTCTTTTTTTTGTCTGATGTTGTTAACATCTGAAGAAACTACATTTGTCAAAAACTCACTCGTCTGCTTCATATCATGTTTAAATCATTGTCACCTTACATTACGTTTTGCAAGTTCATTTGCAATTCGGATTATAAAATAAAAAACCCTCAGAGCTTAATCTAGGATTTTTTAAAAAGGGGGGCAGTCCCTCCCTCATATCAAAAAAAGCCCTCCCCCCCGGGCCACTTCTTCAGCCAATCGTCTTCAAGCCAGTGTTGCCTTGCACTGGCACTCTTTTTGGGCTGCTTCTCCAAGCTTTCGGATGTAGTCGCAGTTTCTTCGTGATCTTCTCCACCCTTGCATGGCACAGAATCTTATTTTTTCACTTTTCCTCCACGAAAGTTGAAGTCGAATAGGGTGGGTGCATGCTTCATTTTAGAAAATATCCAATATGGCGCCTTAAACTCTCGCAACTTCTCATCGGTGATTGAGATGGAGGTGATGAACGCCACTGATTGGTTGATTTACACTAACAGCCAATGAAATATCAAGAAATCATTCGCTCCTGCTCAGTCCTAGTTTCAGTTTTTCAAGCAGTCGACAAACGAGCGCCCGCAACGATCAGTGAACAGGGCGGGCAGTCCTGCAAATGTGCAGGAGTCTGCCTGCGTTAAGACTCGATAATTGCGGGAAGGAACAGATTTTTTGGGGATTGTACCAATCCCGCGCTCTAGATTAAGCTCTGAATCTTTTCATATGCACTCATGAACATGGGACATTGGCTCACATAAGCACACACACACACACACACACACACACACACACACACACACACACACACACACACACACACACACGTACGCACACACACGCACACACATATACACTCACTCACACACACACACACACACACACACACACACACACACACACACACACTGAAAACACACACACACACACATGCACACAACACACACAAATCCAAAACCTATGAACAACCCAGACCCATCAGCCCCTGTTGCCATGCAGCTCACCTGGCCAGGACGGACTGAGGGGTTTCTTTCTGCAGCAGTTCCAGCATGGGCAAAGCGTCAGCCAACCCATGCATGTCGCCCACCACCACAGTCTGCTCTCGCTTCCTCTTGGCCTTCTTCTCCTTACGCTCCTTCTGAATCACATCGATTTCTACACAAACCAAAACCAAACAAAATCACTATTGGACTCTTCATATTTCACAATTTTTGGTCTTGTGGCCTTTTTTAAGTGTAGAGGAAAAAAAACAAAAAACAATTCAATTACGTAATATCCGTCTTTTACAACTATACTATTTTCTTCCCTTTGGAGGACTACTGCTTTTGTCTCTGATTGTCAAAACCAAGCAGTTTTCTTCCAATAAAAAAACATCTCTTTAATCACACTACAAAGGGGCTTTTTTTCATTCTGACCAGGATATTATAAAATAGGAAGCATTCCATAAATGTCAAAACCACACTGACCTGAAACCCCCAAACCCAGGCTTATGTCAAAGACCTCTGGCAAGAAGAATGGAATTCGCAGACAGATAACAAACTATTTAAAATCCATCCGAACCTTAATAAAGCTTTTAACCATGTTCCCAAGGTGGCCATAAAGAAGAAACAGTCTTGTGCCGTTTGCATACAGGTCACTCGTTTTACACCATTCTTCTCTTCCAATGGTGAAGAAGTTCTGTGGTGCATTCTATGTCATTTACCACTCACAGTGAACCCACATCCTTTCAGAGCTTTGGGAATCACATAATGTGAGGCATAAACACTTCAGCAGACTCCATGAAAACCTTGTTCATGGATGTATGTCCAGATGTGACCTTTGAATTTCTGAAGGAGATTAACGTTTTTCTTCTGATCTAAGATTTTACGGAGGAAAGATTTTTAACAAAATTTTCTGTGTGTTTTCAGAGGGTGTGTTGTAAAGGGTTGTGTGAATGAGTTTTTTTTTTCTTTAAAGACCCATTAAAAGTGATACAGATGCCAAATTTCAAGGCCATAGGTTTAATAGTTTTTGAGATAATGAGCTTTAAAATTGGGTAAAAAATGGCGTTTTTCACGTTTTGGCCAAAGGGCCATGTTTGGACCCTCATATCTTCTGAACTATTCACCTAATATACTCTCAGATTGGCAGAGTTATTATCTGTGATGGATACACTGAGCCTATTTTTTTTCCAGAGCTCAAAGATTATTCATTTTTTAGCTGTGCCTCTTCAAAAATGACTAAAATGCTGATTTGTCGACGTGTCATTTTTTGTGCAAACACAGGTACCGTTACTTAACAACCCATAACTCTGGAACGACACATGCTACAGACAAAGTATAGGTATCAAAATAATCAGCATTGAAGAAGGAACCTAAAGGTAAAAACATCCATGAGTTCAACCTTCACCTTTATGTACAAATTACATCAAAGTAAACAAAATCACCTACATTCCACATATATTCCGTCATTATCACGGGGACAGAATCAAATGCTCAAGAACTTCACCAAGCAAATATGTTCCAAATAACAGGCAAATATATGTCCAAAAGGAACAGTAAATCACAACTGTCTTAAAAACTTTTCAAATACCCAGAAAAATCACCCTCTTTCCATGTTCTGTTTTTCAATCACCATTAAGATAAAACTGGCCATCTCCATTTTGTACCCCAACATTAACAGTACTTTTTAACATATTGTTTGTATCTTCTTTTCAGGGTTCCCCGCTGGGTACAGTCAATGCTCCAAACTCTGTTCTGTGGTAGAATGTTGAAGTCTGAATAAAAGACATATTTACTT
Organism: Conus betulinus; assembly: GCA_016801955.1. NCBI lineage: Eukaryota > Metazoa > Mollusca > Gastropoda > Neogastropoda > Conidae > Conus > Conus betulinus. Next base: position 8,821 of record JADBJO010004695.1, read on the forward strand.
GCAACTTCCCCAGTGGAGTCTGACAACGGCCATCTAAACAGTTTTCTGTTCCTTTCTGGTCCATGAAGGAAATGCAGCAATGTCAGGTCTAACAATTTCTAGTACTTGACCAATGTAAAATGCATCATCATAGAAAAACTGCTACTGACTGTCCCTGGCCTGAGAAATTGAATGGAAATTCATAGTCTGATTCATCATCAGAAGACTGATGACAAATATTTATTTCATGTTCCAAAAGTGCTGAATGATCTGGCTCTTGTGGTTCTTCTTCAGTGCTACTGTCAGATTCTTGCAGGTACTGGTCATCTTCTGAAATTTATCACACACACACACACACACACACACACACACACACACACACACACACACACACACACACACACACACACACACACACATACACACACACACACACACACACACACACACACACACACACACAATTTTGAATAAACTGAACACAGTTAATAACTGGACATTTGTTTTGATCTATCAGTGATGAAAATGGATTGTTTGAATTCAGAGACTGTGTGAAAAGTGCATGATAACTTTGAAGAACATTTTTTTTTTTTTTTTTTTTATATACCAAGTTCTATAATTTATGGATATATGATTCAACAGTAAAAATGTTTTAAATACACATTGCCACAATTTTCAATAAGACTTTTAAGTGAATGCTACCAGCTACACACACACACACACACACACACACACACACACACACACACACACCAGCTAGTCATTTTATTATAATACATGCTTCAAGTTTCCAAATTCTGATTTTCTTACTCCTATCTTTTAGTACATATGCCACACTCATACTGCAGCTTCAAGCTAACATTCTCTTTAATTAGTTAATGAGTATTTTTTGTTTACTTTTTAGTTTTTTTTTTATTTTCTTTTATCTCATTTATTTATCAATTTATTGATTTTATTAATTCATTGATTCATTTTGGTACAACAGTACTGCAAATTAATCCAAACAACTGCTACTTTCAATTTTCATCGAGGTCTGAAACCTGAGTTATCGTCCCTGTCGAAGTTACAGCTGCCAAATTTTAATCTTTATTCGTAATTTTCGCTCTAGACAAAAATCATAAACCTTTTTATAAAAAATCTGAACGAGCTTGGGTAAAAGTTATTCTATGAAAATTGTTTTAAAAAAAAACTAAAAGGTTGATCACCGATTGCAACCATTAGTACTGATCACGGGAGCTAACAACCACCACTCGACCGAGCACATGTCTGATGAAAAAAAAAATCACTTCTAAAATAATTTTCCAGAGTTAAAAACAAATTCCTTGAAAATAGCAGGGCAAGGGCTTAAACAAATGAATCGTTCGCATACTTACCAGATCACGCTCAAAATCGTTGAGATCCATCGGTTTTTAAACTGCCACTCGACTCGAACATCGTGTCAGCTTCGTACCCCCCCGTTGTCGGAATGCTGAATGCCGATTGGACTAGGGGGGGTCTCTCTCTTTATCCTGGCCGGAACTTATACACACAGCAGCCTGTGCGTCCTTATATACACGAACGAAAAGAGCATTGATTTTTCTACAAAACGAGTGGTCTTTCAATATGTTTTGTTCAGAATTAGCGATGTTGATATGCTTTTGAAGTTTTATGCTAGTCTTTCGGCACAAAATTTGCGGCACTTAATGAAAAGGAACTATGACGAACTTTATACCGATCAATTCTGCAGGTTTTTCTGTTTCATATGGTACCAACATCGTCGCTGTGCATATAGTGTGTCAAAGTTCCGAAACACTTTTCCGGATGTTGTTTGTTTGCGGGTCACGATAGCCCGCGGCTTGAATCGTTGCACAAGCTCGCCAACGCAGTGTATGGTTTGTGTGTTTAGATCGTTCACAATAAAAGCACACTTCTTTCATACCATAAAAAACACACAGACTTCATGTTAGAGGTTCATTTTAGATGTGGAGATATTTTTTATTTGACAGTGTTGAGTAGTTGAGGAGTATGAACAATTCATGTAACCATTCCTGTCTCCAGTTGCTCTGTGTGTGTGTGTGTGTGTGTGTGTGTGTGTGTGTGTGTGTGTGTGTGTGTGTGTGTGTGTGTGTGTGTGTGTGTGTGTGTGTGTGTGCATCATCACTGCATGCGTGTGTGTGTGTGTGTGTGTGTGTGTGTGTGTGTGTGTGTGTGTGTGTGTGTGTGTGTGTGTGTGTGTGTGTGTGTGTGTGCCTGGCCTTCTCTTCTGAAAGTTGGTGATGGGAATTTACATGTGTGCAAGAAGTTATGCGTGTGTTCACACACAGAACCTCGGTTTATAGTCTCATTCGATGGCCTGTATGGGAAATGGAGTCAGAACTAATGTTCTAATGTTAACTCTGAGGGAAAAATCCCCCTATACCGAAATACCCTGGTGGAGATTCGAAACCCGCAACCCTTGGATTACAAGTCTGGCGCTCTACCAACTGAGCTATTCCGGCCCCGAAAGCTACCATACAATATTCAATACTCACTGTCCATCCACAGGTCATGTCGCAGCTTCTTGTCTTCTTCTTCAGGTTCAGGCCCTGGAAGGTTTTGCTGGTGACAGCGCTCTGGGCGTCAAACTCCGGCAGCACCTGCTTCAGGGTCTCCGTGGTGATCTTCATGCCTTTGAAGGGGTTAGTCATTGCTTTGGATGGTGCCACTGACCCTGCTTTCTGAAATACAGAGTATTTGACAGAGCATTTGACAGAGTCCAACTCCATTTCATAACAATCAAACCAGCATTATGCTGGGGTATCCCATGCTACATGAACTGGGAGAAATAGGTCCTGAGAAAACTGAGATCATCATGATAAACTTGGAGCAGAACAAGAGCCATCTTCATAAAAATCTTTGAGCAAAAAGCTGAGCAAACAGTGTTTTTACTCTAGAACTCGACCGACATTCTTTACTCAGAAAACGCCAGGCAGACTTTTTTCTCAGACGGACTGTTTTTTCAGACAGACTTTTTTCTCAGAATGTAAGATGGTGTGCAAAGACACAATGTCTTCAGGAGAAGAAAAAGTTATCTCCAAAGGTGTGAGTTGGACCCAGAGAAGCACTGTATTCAACTACCAAACTAACCAGCTGGGAGCCATCCTGCACCACTCTTGGAAGCCTGCGCTGTGTTCACATAGGGTGCAGGCACACACAGAGCATTCCTGAAGACGTCGAGAGTGATAACTACTGACATTAACTCAACATCCCCCTCCTCCATCTCAGAGCTGATAATCCATGTTACACATTGCAACATTCTCTGTGGTCTTGGAACTACGACCTCCTCTTTAAAGTCCCACAGCAGCTCTAACACAGTCCCCTGCAGTCAGTGGAGCTATAATTAGTATAAACATCATGAAGACTGGACTGGTCTCAAAGTTGATAACTAGTGACATGAACAGAAGAGACTCATCAGTCTCATTAAATGGTGACTAGTGACACAAGTTACAACAGTCTCTTCAGTCTTATTTTCAATCTCTTTTCTTAATACTGACCTGTGCATTTGAAAATATCTGCATCAATCCTTCTTTTATTAGACATGCATGCAAAGCATGAATGTAATATCATCTGACTTTAGCAAAGTTAAAATGTAAAACCAATTAACGTTCATTCTTGCTGGTGTTGTTTTATTAAAAATACTATACTTCAAAACTGAAATGGACTTTTTCTTTAGAGACAAAAAATTCCATTTATTTATTCACTTTTCCCCCAAAATTTTTTTCTCCTTCCACTTGGTATTCATCTGCATTACCACTGCCATAGAAACTTTGTAATGCATGAAAAGTAGTTCTATATGTAAAGCAAATTGTCAAGTGCCAAATCAGTAAAAATGACTTGTATCTTTCATTTTTCAACAGACAGTTCTATCAATGCCTTCATCACATTGACCACGAAATTAGACTTCTTTACAACAGGTTTACATATACTAAGATTACTTCCTCAAATGTCTCTATTTTGATAAAATTCCACAGCAGTGTAACCATCAGATTGCATATTTCATCTGATTGTCATGAATTTTATGCAGCTGTTCTATCACAAATTAGGAAATTATTCCTCATGTGCCCAAACCACTTCCTGCATTGAGATGCTGTTGCCTGGCTCAGTGTCTTGAATCTGGAAACCACAGTTACCATGTCTGGGCACTCAATCTTGTTAAGATTTTTTTTCTTGGCTAATGGCAAACAGTCGCACAGAGTGTAAGACAGACATGCAAACAGACATTTCTTGATTGATGACTGAAATGAATAAAGGGGGTGCAGAGACACACACAAATGAGATATTTAGAAATACATCATCATCTTCACATCAAAAAACCAGTCTTAAGCAATCACTGGCCGTCACCACATTTCTGAACGCTTGTAGACCTTGGCACTCACTGGTTATCTGCCAAGGCAAACCAAACTCTGCAGATCTAGTTGCAAAGTGAGACGACTGCAGGCCAAAATCTAAACAAATCTTAAACAAACGTTAGTGAACCGCCAAGAGAAACGTGGACAAACGAGTCACAAGACAAAACACGACATGTTTTGACCTCTTAGGTCTTCTTCTGGCAAGACACAAACAAACAGGACAATGAAAATGAATGAATTTTTCACTTCTCTTAGATCTCTTAGAGATTTAAGATTTGTTCAAACTCTGCAGGTAAGACATTACCTCCAGACCCTCGACATTTTCAACAAAACTCAAACCACAAATGAGAGATGCCTGCAACAATCTGATGAGCCACTCAGTAATCATCTGGTCCTCTGCTTGCCACAAGGAGAAACATACATTTTTTTTTTCCTGTCCCATCTTCTGTGCCACCTCGGTGGCATTGCACTTGCGCTGCTCATTCCAATCCCCCATCCACAACCACAGCCCTGGCACCTGCAATCCACAGGGAGCAGTCATTGTCAAGTCTTCAAATGGCAACCCACCAGAGGAGACACTGCACTGAGCACTGCACTTCGCTGGTGTTCAGTGGTGCCCGTTCTGATCCAACATATGCAGGACACCTCCTACTAAACCGCCAACTGACAACAAGAATTACGTCGTCAGATAGCTCGTGTGAGTCCACCCTCCAGAAGGCACCACCATTTCCGTCCACCAGCCGCTATGAATTTGCCAAATACCAGTAATCCTGACAGAATCAAAAACCAGGCCATAGACATATAGAGGACATCAAAACTGAGGTCACTACGACAGCAGGGTGTGAACAGAAACAGCATTTGAAACACACTTTTAATGTTGATCAATGGGTATGGGAATGAGGATGCAACAGATTTCAACTCTGGCCTGAGACTGCATGACAGAGCTGTACGCTACAATTACTTTCATAATACAACCAGGCCTGAGAGATACAGACACCTGCAGCATTGGTCAGGAAATTTAAGCAACACAGGAGAAAGATCAAATGGTATGGTGTTCATCTACAGATCAGCTGGCTTCACAAACACAATCAATGAATCACCAGTGCCAGGGGGATGAACAAGAGCAGACAGATAAGACATAGAGTTCATCAGGGAGAGGGGCAAGTTAATCATTCACCAGAGATCTTGGAATACATGAACCACAGCAGATCAAGGGACACTGTCCTAAAGGAATCAAGAGTGCTTCTACAACTCCAACCTGTGGTTATATGACACAAAGAGCAGAGAATCAACAGCAGAACAATAAATGCCAAACGTAACTTACTCAGTCAAAACACATGTGTAACCAGATGTGGCCCTACCTTGACACTGACCACAGACATACTGTCCATGGGCTCAACACTGCTGGTGGCCTTGGATGAAGAGGCTGGTGCCGGAGCATGCAGCTTTTTTTCTCCCTTTCTTCATTTTCCCCCATGTTGGTTCTTTGGTTCTGCTTGAACACACCACACAGTCAGTCAGTCAATTGAACTAATTGTTTAATATTGATTTAATTGTGACAGAATATGTATACTTTGCATAATTCAGTATTTTGACAAATCCTTTTTTAAAACGTATTTAGAAATGAGTCGATCAATGAAAATGAGTTTCAGTGATTTACACAGATTATGAATATTTTTGATAAACCGATATCATTGCCATAAGAGTTAGATCTCGCCAGACAGTCATTCACACACACACACACACACACACACACACACACACACACACATACACACACATACACACAAATCATGAGTGCAAGTTTGATTGAGAAAGTGGGAAAAAAGTATGA
>JADBJO010004695.1:20000-32500 GCA_016801955.1 Conus betulinus
TCTGCTAATGGTAAGATGAACACTTGTAAAATGTCTGAAGTACATTGTGCACCATGTCTCCCATTAGAAACAACTTCAGACGCTTATTCATTAATGAACAGAGAAAAAAGGATGGGGCTACACACATCGCCTTGTTTCACTCCATTAGTACATTGAATATAATCTGAAAGATTTCCTCCACATCTAACTAAGCTTTCACACTTTTGTAATACTCATTACACATTTAAATAGCTTCCCACGCACGCCGCCGTTTTTCAATAGAATAGGTACTAGACTACTCCTATTTACGGAATCAAAGGCTTTTTCAAAATCAATGAAAGCAGCATACAATCTACGATTCACAGAAACCTGTTTTTGTATAAATGCCATCAAGGTGAACATATGATCAACTGTAGAGTAATTGCGTTTTAAAACCAGCTTGAAATTTTTCCCGTCAGGTTATTCTCTGATACCCATTCTTGTAATCTTTAATTAACCACCATACTGTATATTTTACTCGCTGCGTCACAGAATGAAATGCCCCGATAATTGTTAGGATTATTTACATTACCTTTTTTTGCGGAGTAAGAATGATTGATTCTGTCCACTTTTCTGGATAAATTCCTTTATCAAAAAGATTATTAATTTAAAGAAAGATACCATAAGATCCTAAATTAAATCCGATTTACAGCCGTATTTTAACAACTCACCAACAATGCCATCTGGTCCAGCAGCTTTACGATTTTATTATTTTCCTTAAAGCAAATAGAGTCTCCTGTTTAGTGACTGGGCGATTAAAAGTATCTAGACCCTCAACGCGATCCACACTATTAACCAAAAAATCTTCATTAGTACATATATGTTTTGTTTTGAAAGTCTTTAAAATGATTAAACCAGGTGTCCACAGTACTATGGTTTACCGGTTGTCTGTTTTTAAACGAAATCTTGTGCACCACTTCCCAGAACTCTTTCTGACTTTTAACGGACGAGACTAACTCACGCAGAAGAGCGTCATTAAACTGTTTCCTTTTCATCCTTTGTAAATGTATATTTACGTTTTTTATGCAGTAGTTGACTCGATCCTTTTCATCGTGTGTACGAGTCAATTTATTCAGCAGCCTACGAACCAGTTTTTTTTTTTAACACGCTACACTCGGAATCAAACCAACCGTTACCTGCATAACTCTTGTTATAAATTATCTGGGGTTTTTTTTCCCCCATGCATTCAGCTCATCTTTCAAACGTGAAATTAAAAACATCCAATGCAACATCGATGTCACTATCAAACAGGCGGACTGCATCAGACATTTTTTTTTCCTGAAATTCTATTGACGAAATATTACTAAAGTATACATGAGCAAGATCTCTTCACACAAACTTTTGTGTAGGTCTAATATGACTGTTAATGTTTGGTACATCATTTTGTCTTAACCGTTTAGAGAGAGAGAGAGAGAGAGAGAGAGAGAGAGAGAGAGAGAGAGCACAGCACGAGATAAAATACGTGCTCGAGCGCCTGTAAGCATCAGAACTTATTAGATGTAGTGATGATGATATACGTCATTTTGATAACTACGATGACAGCCATGCGTAGACGAAACGTCATAACGGCATTTGTGCACAGTTACAAGCACAAGTTGAAGTGCCTACACTGTGTTCGCTTGCTGACGCACAGAAATTTGAATGAGATTCAAATTCTGAAGGAACTTCCAGCTACTTAGATTAACTGATCTTTCAGATTTGCTTAACCTCTGAATTGTAATCAGTAGTCAGAGTCAAAGGACTTGACTCAATTGTATGTACGGTGGCTTGTGAGGAGAGGTGAGACATTGTTTGAAACCCGAATTTTTAAATACTGCAGTGATAATAATCCGTTTAATCACTGAAGCAATTACCGTTTTGAAATTTCACCATTCTGCCTGAACATGACAAAACCGTTCAATTGAACTTTGCCTTCAGTTTTCCTTTTTTTTTTCTTTTTTAACCTGGACTCCATGCTAATCAAACTGCAATGAAGTGACAGTTTTACGAATCAAACATATTAAATTATATGTGCACCCTTCTATTACAGACAGGTAGGTTTTAGTAAAATAGCATTAGTATTTCAAATTGTGCATGAAAGCCGGGGGCAGTCAACAGCTAACGAAAATCCTGGCATCAAACTGACCGCGGTAATACCTGGCGGCATCGCTGAGTCAACAGGGACCAGCCAACAAATCAGCTGTGGGCAACTTGATCAACAAATCAGCTGTGGGCAACCTGATCAACAAATCAGCTGTGGGCAACCTGATCAAAACAAATCAGCTTTGGGCAACATGATCAAAACAAATCAGCTGTGGGCAACCTGATCAACAAATCAGCTGTGGGCAACCTGATCAACAAATCAGCTGTGGGCAACTTGATCAAGAAATCAGCTGTGGGCAACCTGATTAACAAATCAGCTGTGGGCAACCTGATCAACAAAAGGCAAAGTCTTTTCTTTCTGTCTTGAGTTTTATTTGGAAATTGTTATTTTCCTGCATGTTTCAGACATAGGCCTGCAGTGGTGAAAATCTACAATCCGACCTTCATATTTCAACTATAGAAGACCTTTCCACAGCTTATGGAATAAGCAGTGAAATCTGTCTTGAGCCGTGGTCCTCTCCTTCAAAAGGACTCTGCTGTTCTTGGCCATTATGCAGCAGGTAAGGCTACACGCCTACAGTGCATGGTGACACGCCCACAGTGCATGGTGACCGGTAATTGTTGCAGCTGTCCACACCGTGAACATTCTAACTGATGCTGGCGGCTGGGTTCAGCGACAACACATGAAGACTACACAGGCAGGGGTTGAGGTCATTTTGAACAGTCTCTGCTTCTAAGAAAAGAATTCCAGAGAAGGGCCTGCAAACAGGCAGAAGCGTTTACAAATACGGTGGAAAAGGGACAAGTGTGAGAACAGAGGAAGCAAGAACGAACCGATCTGCCACTGAAACAACCCTGCGCTTTTCAGCGTCATTGTTTTCAAGTTTACATGGAGAGATGACAATGGGACTGAGGAAGTAAACAAACAACCCGACAGTCAAGATCAAAACACTCAAGTGTCAAGATGACTTGTCCAGGTTGTTCACCTACCCGGATCTCATCGCCACTGGTGTCCCTGCTGCTATTCCTCCTTGTGGTCCACCTCCCCCCCACAACCCAGGCCCTGTCCTTTGATGGACAGTTTGGACAATACGCCCGCTTCCCCAGATGGTTCGCCTGTAGGGAATCAGGTCAGTTTCGATTTCAGGATTCAGCCGGGGTCTGAAAGGAAGTACGTCACCCTGTTTCAGGTCTTCGACACTGGACCTTATGAGAACATCACCATGGCAGTGGCCGGGGACAGGTTCCAGATGGAGTTTGTGTTCTACGGCATGGAAGGAAGTCCCAACACACACCCTGTCCGTTCCCGTGGTTTTAGTTGATCCCGATCTGTGGCACCACGTGGAGATCCGTCGGCATCGGAGACTGACCACGCTCAGAGTGGACATAATGACCGACAGTTACAAGGCCATCGACTTCCACGGCGGTCGCAGAGCAACGGGCCAAGTGTACTTCGGGAGTCACCTTGAGCCCAATCCACAGGGTGTGGCATTCCGGGGGGAGCTACGAAACGTGCTCTATTTCAACTGCACCTGCATGCCGCTGAGGGTGACCGTGGAAGAGAGTGCAGGTGTGTCGACCTCGCCCGTTGAAGCCTGTCAGCGGACGAACCCCTGTGGTACTAATGAAGTGTGTATCAGTGCAGACGACGGTCCGGGCTGCGACAGGTCATTCAAAGAGAAATGTTTCGGCATAAGCCCAGGTGAGTTTTGTGCCGTATGTCAGTGAAGAATTCGCAGTGTTTAACTTACACCATATCACCCACCCACGTTGTTTTCCGTCTTTGTTCAAAACAGTAACATTCTGTTGGAAAAAAAACTTAGAAAAGTATGAAAAAGAAAGAACAAAAGATAGTCAGTTAAAGAGAAATTCAAAGAAAAAAAAAAACTGTTCTTTTTTAAGGGGAGTAAGAAAAGACCCCCCAAAAATCAATTTGAAAAAAAAAAAGTAAAAGGAGAACAAGAAGGAAAACAACATGATGATGATGATGATGATGATGATGATGATGATGATGATGATGGTGGTGGGTGGTGGTGATCATGATCATAATGGTGACGACCGCGACGACAGTAACAGCACGATGAAGTTGTTGATGATAATTATGACAAGGGTGAGGAGCAGGGGAAGGATGACGATGGTGGTGATGATGGAGGTCATGATAATAATAATAATGATGTCGAAGCCGTACAATCACCATGCAAAATTCCGAGCATCTCCCATCTCTTTCCTTACTGTCATTCGCTGTTTGTGTGTGTGTGTGTGTGTGTGTGTGTGTGTGTGTGTGTGTGTGTGTGTGTGTGTGTGTGTGTGCCCCATTCGTCTGTATTGGTTCTAGAAAATCGGTACATTTTTTTTTCTCCAATCCCATTGCATTCTGGAGATAAGAGGAGGAAGGAAGGGGTGGGGGATGGGGAGGGGGGGAGGGGGGGGGGGGGCGGGGCAGTCTAGATTATCCCTGTCTTCTGGAAATGTTGTCTGTAGTTTTGCTTGTAGTTTTCTCTTAATTATCACTCTCTCTGAATCTACCTCCCTACCCCACCCCACCACTCTCTTTTGCCTACCCGTTTGTCCGTCCATCTCTCTGTCCGTCAGTCTCTCTCTCTCTCTCTCTCTCTCTCTCTCTCTCTCTCTCTCTCTCTCTCTCTCTCTCTCTCTCTCCTGTCAACATTACCTTGACCCCCTCCCCTATCTCCAGTCAACATTACCTCTCTCTCTCTCTCTCTCTCTCTCTCTCTCTCTCTCTCTCTCTCTCTCTCTCTCTATCTATCTATCTCTATCTCTCTACTCTACTCTACTCTACTCTACTGTCGTACACTGCTTTTTTTTTTTTTAACATGTGGTCTGCCAGTTTACCTTTTCGTATTATTTCTTTGTACTGTTTTCCTCCTTTTACAAGTTAAGCAAGCATACTCCTGCGGGGGGGGGGGGGGGGGGGGGGGCGCCATAATTTGGTGATTAGGTGGTGACAGTTCTGTCATCGTAATGGACACGAACTGTTCATTCTGCAAAACTGATTTCTAATGCGTCTTTTTTGTTAATTGAAATGTGTTGTTATTTCTTCTTACTTTTTTGTTGTTGTTGTAACTGTTGGTAAAGATCAGGCAGAATGGTTTGACGTGCGTAGCATGGGGTCTAGTTTATCTGCCTTAAAGATGGCCAAAATATGGCTGTTGTTTTATTAATGGATGTACAGTTTTGACTCGCATGAACACAGAGCAAGTCCAGAGGCTTTTTCAGGTCAAAGTGCTCCCACTCTTTCATGTGTCTCACGCTTTGACTCCGTACCATTTTTTTCTTTCTTTTTTTTTTTCTTTTTTTGTGAATTCTTTCTTTCTTTTTTGTCGTCTGAGGTTTTTTTTCATGTCTTTGTGAATCATTTTCCAGTCTTTGTTCTGGAATTTTTTTTCTGATACCAAATTATTACTTTGCCACTCCTCTCTCTCTCTCTCTCTCTCTCTCTCTCTCTCTCTCTCTCTCTGTGGTGAATTTTACAATTAGCATTTTCTCAGTAGCAGCAAGTGCTGAAATACGCAGATACGTCAAAATGATAAATATAAAAAACCTTTTTCAGCCATCCCCAGAATAAAGATATCATTGAATAACAACGGCTTATAATTTGCAGTTAATGTTTTTCATCAATATATCAGTATCGTAGAAATGTCATTCCCTCAGAAACGTTGATCACTTACAATTATTGATTTGCGCACTGATAAAAGGCATGCTAAGTGATATCATAAGCAAATGTCATAACAAATCAAGCTGCGTTCTATCAACATAAGACCATTTAATGGGATTTCTACCCAGGGACAGGCACAGATTCTATTAATTATAGATCTGAAATGTCCTATAGATAGATGGAACATACCCAACATAGTGAAGCAGCTTAAGAGGTCTATCACTATGGTGAATTCAGCAAATAGAGCAGTAATAGATAGCAAGTGCAACTTGTCTCGTCAAAATTTGCTCTTAAAAAAAGTAAAAATGCATAGTAAATTTTTTCATTGTTGTCAAAATGATCAAAACCGAACGCTTTTTCAGCATAGGAATATCTGAACTGGATACATCAAACACAGTTTAGCTTCCTTTGTCGGCGTTGGCACATCATGTTATATGCGTCCTGTGTACGTCAGTTTGCTGATGATACATTAGCAACGTATCAGTGCAGAAAGAGAAACTGAGACTTAAGTGTGTGTGATTGAACTTTGGTTTCTGGTTTATTGAGCAAGATGTTGGGTTTAATTTTTTTTTTCCCTAAAGGGATGGCGTGCAGGTGTCCACTGCATAATACTCACCAGAGAGCAGAGCTCATTAAGGTCAGGCCTCAGACTGCTGCTGTTCATAGCAATGAGATGGGGCAAAAGAGGAGAGAGTACAGGTGGCCGAGGGATTAGGGTCAGCCCACTTCAGACTACTGTTGTTCATAGCAATGAGATGGGGCAAAAGAAGAGAGAGTACAGGAGGCCGAGGGATTAAGGTCAGGACACTTCAGACTGCTGCTATTCATAGCAATGAGATGGAGCAAAAGAAGAGAGAGTAGAGGAGGCAGAGGGATTAAGGTCAGACCACTTCAGACTGCTGCTGTTCATAGCAATGAGATGGGGCAAAAGAGGAGAGAGTACAGGCGGCCGAGGGATTAAGGTCAGGCCACTTCAGACTACTGTTGTTCATAGCATGAGATGGGGCAAAAGAAGTGAGAGTAGAGGCGGCCGAGGGATTAAGGTCAGGCCACTTCAGACTACTGTTGTTCATAGCAATGAGATGGGGCAAAAGAAGTGAGAGTAGAGGCGGCCGAGGGATTAAGGTCAGGCCACTTCAGACTGCTGTTGTTCATAGCAATGAGATGGGGCAAAAGAAGTGAGAGTAGAGGCGGCCGAGGGATTAAGGTCAGGCCACTTCAGACTACTGCTATTCATAGCAATGAGATGGGGCAAAAGAAGTGAGAGTAGAGGCGGCCGAGGGATTAAGGTCAGGCCACTTCAGACTACTGCTATTCATAGGAAATGAGATGGGGCAAAAGAAGTGAGAGTAGAGGCGGCCGAGGGATTAAGGTCAGGCCACTTCAGACTACTGCTATTCATAGCAATGAGATGAGGCAAAAGAAGATGAGAGTAGAGGCGGCCGAGGGATTAAGGTCAGGCCACTTCAGACTACTGCTATTCATAGCAATGAGATGAGGCAAAAGAAGTGAGAGTAGAGGCGGCCGAGGGATTAAGGTCAGGCCACTTCAGACTACTGTTGTTCATAGCAATGAGATGAGGCAAAAGAAGTGAGAGTAGAGGCGGCCGAGGGATTAAGGTCAGGCCACTTCAGACTACTGTTGTTCATAGCAATGAGATGGGGCAAAAGAAGTGAGAGTAGAGGCGGCCGAGGGATTAAGGTCAGGCCACTTCAGACTGCTGCTATTCATAGGAATAATATGGGGCAAAAAAAAGAGAGAGTAGAGGAGGCCGAGGGATTAAGGTCAGGCCACTTCAGACTACTGCTATTCATAGCAATGAGATGGGGCAAAAGAAGTGAGAGTAGAGGCGGCCGAGGGATTAAGGTCAGGCCACTTCAGACTACTGTTGTTCATAGCAATGAGATGGGGCAAAAGAAGTGAGAGTAGAGGCGGCCGAGGGAAAGGACGGACGAGAGGGAAACTGGAGTGACAGGAGATGGTGTGGTGAAGAAGAAAAAAGTGCAGAAAGGGGAAAGGTGGTTGGGAGGACCGTGTATAGCTGAAGAGCATTGTACAGCTAACTAGTCATGAACAAATTATTCAGTGAGAACCTGCAATGTCGTTTGTTATTGCTGGTGCATGTTCTGCCCATGGTGCGTAACAACGAGCCACTCCAATGAAGAGATTGGTCATGCAAAGATGTGAACGTGTCCGTGAGACATGCACAATTTTCACATTTCTTTTTCAAACATGGTGCTCTTTTCTTCTCAAGTAATCATCCTTAAAAAGTGATATGTTATGTCTGCAGTGCACGCTGAGTGTATAACTGGGATTTGGAGCGCACGGATTGTATAAATTCAGGTAAATGTTATCTAACAGCACTTGATGCTGTCGGCCTATATCGGAAGATTTTGCATCCGTTTTGAGTCTTCAAGAAAAAGGATTAAACATTTCATCTTTAATTGAATTTTTACATGTAATGTTTAGCCACGGTTTCTTGATCACACTTTCTTCATATTTTGTGTTTTTACCCGTTCTCTGGCTACTGTGGAAGGTTGCTGGGTTGAGGTTGCTCCCGAGGTGGTAAGTGCATCCCTTAGTTGTACAGGTGGTTTGCATCTGTTTGATACCTTGAGCGGAACATCACGGCCAGAATTTCGGCCATTGGTCAATATCGCCGAAGAAGTGAAAGTCGATATCAGCATACGTGCACGTGAAGCGTATTATCCCATACTCCAGTCTTTTCGAATCAACTTTGAGTCTTAAGCTTACTCTGAAGGCTGAATAAACTTTCTTTGCTTAATGGCTGATGTCGACTAATTATTATTTATTACCAGTTTTAAGAGCACAATGCGACTGTTGAAATTCGACTCCCAGCGACTTTGAATGGAAATAAGATGGGGCCATGCAGATATCACGGTTCCCAGATATTATACGACACCAGATCCAAACGAGTTAAATGCTGTTTTTAAAGACAAGAGAAAGGAAAGCTTTTCAAAATTATCTCTCTCTCTCTCTCTCTCTCTCTCTCTCTCTCTCTCTCTCTCTCTCTCTCTGTGACCCCCCCCCCCCCCCCCCCCCCACACACACACATCTCTCCTCCCCATTTCAGACTGCCCCCCCCCCCCCCCCTTGACCCTTCTCTTACCTCTCACTACCCTCGTCCCCCATCCCCTACATCATAAACACAGTAACGCTCTCTAATTCATAGACACTGTCACCTCTGTTCTTTGAATTACTACCCGAATTAGGACAAGCCAAGCCGTAAACACTCCCCTTCAATTCAGACATCGACTGGCGGACAGGCGGGTCTCAACACATCTGTACCAGCCCCTGTGTCACGGTCGGCTGCGTCCTGTTCAAGCAGACGACACAGATCAAGAAGGGAGTGATTAGCCTTTCAAATAGCGCTGTCAGCTTGGGGACATCGACAGCGAAAAAAGCCGGGGCGGGCTGGTATGGTACCATATTAGCTTCAAAAGAGCGTTATCTTGGGAAAACATTGTTTTCCCGTCAAAACAGTGAATTATCCCAGTAAAACAGCTATTCTTTAAAAAAAAAATTCATAATACCGGAAATACAAGTCATCCCTCTCCACCTCCCTCGCCTTCCCGTGAAACGAATTATCACAGATTTTTTTTTTTTTTTTTTTTTTTTTTTATAGTGGAAACAACTAGTTATCCTGGGAAAAACATTTTACCCCCGATAAAATTGCTACATATCCAGGAGGAAACAGTTATTTTCCCCGTTCAAAAACTGCCATTTATACATGTAAAACAGTTATATCAACGTGAAAGTCATCGCTGGCAAGTCTTGCTGCTTACCATAGCAAAGTATACTTTGAAAACAACAAAGGGAGTTATCCTCTGAAAATGGTTTCACCCCACAGTCAGCTGCTCTTTCCGCGGATAACTTTTTGACTTACATCGTACAGAGCTTAGGCTGTGTGTGTGTGTAGCAACTATACTTAGAAATTGTGTGTGTGTGTCTGTGTTGTGTGCGCGCGCGCGCGCGCGCGCGCGCTCGTGTGTGTGTGTGTGTGTGTGTGTGTGTGTGTGTGTGTGTGTGCGCGTGTGTGTGTGTGTGTGTGTGTGTGTTCGTTCTTTAATTCAACATCTATCCACCTAACTGTGATCTTAGACAGTATGTAAGTGTTTGTGTGTTTGTGCATGTGTGTGTGTGTGTTTTAGGTGTATGCATGCGAATGGTTGGGGTGTGTTGATTTGGGGCGTACGTAGGTATGTATAATGCGAGTACGCCTAGAGATTAAAAAAAAAAAACAAACACACACACACACACCACGTAAATTAATCCAAAACTTTAAAAGAAACACTAAATAAGCAACTAACACCAAGATGGGGAAAATAACATAGACGTTAAAGTAAATGTCCAATTGGGCTCTTAATCAGTCCTTGAACAACTTCAAAAATGTTTGATTCGTTAGAGATGACGTCTTCAAAGACTGACATCGACGGTTCAGTGTTCAACAACCAAGCAGGTAAATAGGGTTTCATTCTTCCGCCAAAAAAGATAGATGGAACGGAGTGATTTGCTGGCCACAAATACATTAAGCGTGTGTGTGTGCGTGTGTGTGTGTGTGTGTGTGTGTGTGTGTGTGTGTGTGTGTGTGTAGTAGAGTAAATTTAACGTTTTTCAGACGTTTCCCTCAGCAAATCCCGCTTGGTAGAAAGTTAAATAAGGTTAACATCTTTCCAGTCAACCCACGCATGAATATGGATATAATCTGTGATTAACATTTTTAGCTTTATTTTCAATACTAAAAAATTTGCCATTTTCTTAGAAGTTTTGATCACTGAGAATTATTGATTTATGCACTGACAAATGTTGTAAGGTTCTATATATGCCAATATTGTGACGAATATTAAGTTGGTTTCTTTCATCACACACACACACACACACACACACACACACACACACACACACACACACACACATATATGTGTGTATGTGTGTGTGTGTGTGTGTGTGTGTAGTAAAGGAGGGGGGGGGGGGGGTACAAGTGCAGGTAACAATTCCTCCGTTATTACATCAATCACTTGGCAAAGATCTACAAAGGAACAAAATGGGGGGGAGGGGGGGAGAGAACGGGAGAAGAAAGATGAAATCGGGAAAATATAAATATTTAACCCTTCACAAGAAGCATATGGGAACTACTGTAATCCATCCTGAAGACGGAACCATTCATATTGCCTGCTCCGAGGCGTTTCGTCCGCTGTAAACATGTATGTGCGTATATTTAAGGCTAAGCCATATATATACCTCTTTTTTTCTTTTACCCAGAGAACTAAGAGGTGGCCTTCGCGTAACTGGAAGAGATAGCAGCATTAAGCCTCGGTGCAAAAGAAGACAGGGAAGAGGAAAGACGAAGAAGGGGACAGGCCAGGGTCTGGCGAATGGGAAAGTGGGGTAAGAGAAGGGTGGGGGAGGGCAGAAGAAGCGGAGTGTAGAGAGAAAGGGATGAAGAGGATGGTGACAACGTCGAAGGGCACTGAAGAAACTACTGATCAATATGAATTTCTCAGAAGTGAGAACTTACATCACCTGCTTATACGAGGGCTGAATGCCACGTACACTTTCCGTGCTTGTCGTTAGATTCTGTGTTTTTTTTTGTTTTATTTTTGTTTTTATCTAGGCATCCCTCTTCTTTCATTCTGCTGTTGAATGCAGTCATGACGTGTGAGACAGTCTGGCAAATTACCTCTGTTCGTGTGATGTGTGATAAAGTTTGGTTTTTTTTTGTTTTTTTTTTTTCCCCCATGGAAATATACCTATTTTCCTGTGACAGTCCCCTTTTGACTTTAAGTGCGATCCCATAGGCTGGGCCCAAGCTGCTTTGTCTGGAAGCCAAACAGTACTTTGCCTGAGCTGCTCTTTCATACTGTCCTCAACTTCTCCCTCCCTGCTTTTAGCTACTTTTTCCCGCCTTTTGCTTCTTTTAGTACTCTCTCTCTCTCTCTCTGTCTCTCTCTGTCTCTCTTTTCCCGTTGGGTCTTGTTGTTGCTGTATGTACCTATCTCTTGACCTTTCCCCCTAACTACTGCTACTTTCGGCTTTCTTTTGCTTCTTCATATCCGTTGCCACTTTTTCCATCTTATGTCATTTTTCTCTACCTTTTCTTGTTGTTCCTACTTTCCCACTACTTTTATCGACCTTTTGCTATGTTCCCATACTTTTTGGTGCTATTTCTCCTACCCTTTCTTTATCTTCTTTTTTTTTTCCAACTTTTCGTGATTTGTCATTTTTGTCCTGTCTTTTGTTTCCCTTTCAAAACGTTATGCAACTTTTCTCCACTTTTGAGGCTTTCATCTGCCACATGTCTTACCTTTTGCCACTCACCCTACCTTTTGGTACTTTTTGCGCTTCTTTTCGTCATTTTCCCACTGCTCTTCACTGACATCTTCCTTAATTTTACTACTTTCCCAACCTTTCGGTACTTTCCGTGCTTTTTGCTACATTTCTTTGCCTTTTACCATTTGTATATCACTGTTGCTTTGGTTTCCCATCTTTCACTACCAACAGTAAAATTTAGAAAGAGATGGGTTTAGTTACCGCCAGGGACATAGACAAAGTACAGGACAAGACACAATGCATTTGGACCTCTTGGTTCTTTTTCAGGTAAAAAGAAATAACATTTAAGACAGTGAAAACGGATATGAGAAGATGAGTGGTTTCTCGTTCTTCGTTTCCTCTGTCCTAAATGTTATTTGTTTTTGCCTGAAGA
>JADBJO010004695.1:42500-50000 GCA_016801955.1 Conus betulinus
TGTGTGTGTGTGTGTGTGTGTGTGTGTGTGTGTGTGTGTGTGTGTAATACTGAGGGAGGGAGAGAGAGAGATTATCGATGAAATACCAACACATTTTGACTGTTATTCGAGCTTCTAATTCGTATTAATATATCTGAAATCATAACTCGAATGTCAATAAATGTACACCCAATATCAAAGTTAACATGTCAGATCTCAGTAAATGTGCAACCATCATCAAAGCAAACATATAACTCAAATATTAGTCTGCAACCAATATTGAATATCAATAAATTTTGAACAATTGATAACCCAGCTTCTATCGTTCTAAATGAATATCAACAGACCTGCAACCATTATCAGAACGTATAAAATTCAGTCTTTCTACAAAAACAACAGCAAACCTTGCAGCTTGCATATAATCAAATCTGCATCCATTAACAGAGAAAGTACCCCCAACTATGCTTTCATCAAAGCTTATAACTCAAATATTAGTAAATCAGCGAATGTTAACAAAGCTTGCGATTGAAATATCAGCAGATCTCCAACAACAACAACAACAAAATCAAGCAATACTGTTGATAGCAGATATATTAAATCGTGGAGCTTTACCAAGCGTGTACAAATAATAAAAACGCTAGTTTGCCCATAGCTTATGGTCTTAAAGAAGCATGCATTATATACAGAAAAGATGAATGATTTGGGAGAGAGGAGGACGGTGGAGATACTTCATGTGTTCTCTAAGAAGCGTAAATGATCAACTTAATAATGTACAAACGACGCGCCGTGATTCATTTTCTCCGGAAGTGAGACCCATCCAGTCCAGCATCTCATGCAGGTAATACAGCGGTGGGTGGCCATTTGGCAGCCTTACAAGATTGCTGATTCACTTACCCGCTCGGTGCCACATCAGAAGGAAGATGGTTATATGCCAGATTTGATCTTATCGAATTCTCTTCCTTCCCATCTGCCCCTCTTACTACCCCCCCCTCCCTCCCCCCTCTCTCTACCCCCATTCTTCCCCACCGGCCATTTTCCTTTCACACCATTCCTTTTATCAGAAGATTCTGTTAGTTTGATACAAATATACGTTTCATTCTGTGACGCCTGTCCTCAAGATGTCAGTAAATTCAGATAACTGTCTTTGCTTTGGTTCTCATTGAAGTGTAGATAACACTGAACCGATGTTTTAAACAAGATCCGCCTCACGGTTTTCAGTTTCAGATCTTTTTAAACCTCAAACAAGCACATTGCTCGTGCCTAGCTCAGAACGAACATGCGAGAGCTGTAGACGGAGCCGGAAAACGAAACGAAACGAAACAAACAAAAAAACACTGTGGAGGAATTAAAATCAGGTTAACAAGAAATACGAGGTAAAACGACGCTTGAACAAAACCATTTTGACATAAACCAAAAGACCGGTAAAAAATGATAAGCAGTATAAACCCATTTTTTTTTTTATTTTTTTTTTTTTAAAAAATAAATCTGTCGGCGTTTTGTGGGGTTGCTATTTTCAACCACGCGAGTGTCTTTTCGAGATAAAGCCCGACTGCTTTGACATGTGTTGCCGGCACAGACACAGGTGACAGTCGAGTGTTGCAGCAAGATAAAGGAGATGACAGACAGAGAGGTCACGGGAAGTCAAGACTGATTATACACACATGCAGTGCGAGCAGTTAGGACAATGTGAATGAGACACATAACAGCGGACCAATCAGATCATGTTACTATTCATAGCTCATGTTAACACATACTATGTCTTTACAATCAGAAAAGAAAATTCTTTGTTAATTTCAGTTCGCAAAAACGTTGATGTTGTTTGCGTAAAAGATCAAGTAGGTTTTTAAACGAAAAGGGGGTATAGGGATCATTAAAAAAAACTTTTACTTCGTCTGTAAAATTTCAGTTCTTTCTGATTTAGTGTACGGTCAAGCCCTATCATGCGCCACATTTTGTAAACTTGCCTGTGATTGGACCAAGTAATCAAGAGCTCAGTTCAACTGGGAAAAGAAAAGGAAAGACATCGAAAAAAAAAAGAAACGAATTGTGGTGCATGATTAGTTGCGGGTCATGCTTTAAGGTTTTTGAAGTTTCGAATTCAAACTTCAGTTGTGTCTCTCTCCCTTTGCTGGATATAAGATAGATTTACTGCATTGTAAAAGGCAGCCCAGCAGAAACACTCGCGCACAGGCACAAGGTTTTATTATATAGCCAGTACGTTTGCCAGACCTAAATTTACAGGACCCCTGCAGCAAGATGAAGGAAAATGGCAAGACCCACGACTTCTAACCTTTATTTCCTGCAGTGTGTTTCGCCGATCTCGCAACGCGGCATTTTGCCGGACGTGTCTTATTACCGCAGTCATGTTGAATGATAGCATCTACGTCCTAGCACTTTGTCTCTGTGTATATCTTATCATGTGAAAGTGAACATCGTTTCGTTACCTTTTTTATCCGTTTTTTTTTTTTTTCGTTTTAAAAGTGTTTACCTATTCCTTTCTTTCTTTTTTTTTTTTAAGAGATGCCATTCAATTTTCATAATTCAGTGTGTGAATGTTAATGATTTTGCGAGATATAGTTTGGCGTGCGTGTATATGTAGCCAAAGAGAAAACATCCTTCGAATATAAACCGTGTAGTTCAACAGCATGTGCAAGCGGCTGCGATTATTTCACTGTGTATTGGTATGGATAATTATGTATTCAATGGTCATGGATGGTTTATGTAATTGAATAATTATGTCCTAATAAGTCACACACACACACACACACACACACACACACACACACACACACACAGAGCGATAGAGAGAGAGAAAGAGAGAGAGAACACGAAGACGTACAATCGTGCCAATGACACCTTTGTGTGTATGTGTCGCTCTGTTTCTAGGTTCTTTTAGACACTGAAATATTCTGGGAAAGTTCAGGCCATTATTACTTGAAATGTCTGTAATGATGCTTCTGTCATGTGGCTCTTGGAAAAATGCACGCGCTGAAAAAAAAAAAAACTTACGCAGCATGGTCATGTTTGTCGCTTTGTTTGTGTTTCAAACCCAATCCTAGTACGTGCCTGTTTTTTTTTTTTTTTAGGCTGTCAACACCTATGATAATAACGCCGTTGGCAGAGAACAGTATAAAATGATGCAACGTAGACAAAAGGTCAGGAATGTGTAACAACCAACACTCCCGCCACCCATCCCCACCCCCCTCCTTACCCACCCCTCTTACCCTTCCCCTTCCTTTTGTCCAATGCGGTTCAGCCTACTTCTACGAACACTAAGAGATTTTGCTTGGATTTCACTCCAACACACTAACAACCTCCGACTAAACGAAGCCTTCCTTTTTTTTCTACTTTTCCTCTCTCTCTCTCTCTCTGACAGATTCGGTTCTCCTCTGTGGATCTCTCACAACTTTTGAGAAACTTTCGCAGATCCCGCTATCTCGTAACTTTTAAATTGCTTTTACCACATTCCACACACACACACACACACACACAACACACGGACGCACCTACACACACACACACACACACACACACACACACACACATGTACACACAGTAGTCAAATCCCGCGCGCGCCACTGAGACGGGTCTACTACATAACCTACTTAACATATATAGCTACGATTTTCAGTAGCGTACACGATTCACGGGGAGCGAGGTTTGAATAATTGGAAACCAAACAGGAGAGAACGACACACACACACACACATACACACACCTTGTTTGGCCTCCACGAGCCACGGTAACCCGTTGGACCATTTTTTTTTTTTTTTTTTTTAACTGTGGCTAACACGCACGCCGCTTGCTTTACGTTTCGTGTTGGCAGAAGAAGAAATTTCCAGTGGCAAAAAAAAAAAAAAAAAAAAAAAACGACCGGTGGATGTGTGTGTGTGATTTTGAACGGCATCATTTTGTTGATTTATGACACATAGGTAAAGAACGATGTGGTGGGCAAAAAAAAGACAACTAGTTGTGTGTGTGTTTATGGGATGGGATGGGTAACAGGGTGTAAGTGTCCTTTTTGAATAGAGGGAAAAGGAGTCGCTGTAGGTTGCTGTGGGGGGATGGGTTTTTGTGTGGGTAACGTGGGGTGTGTTGTTCAGTTATGTGAGGAAGGCACGTACACACACATACACACACTCACACACACTCACTCACACACATGCACACGCACTCGCACACACACAAACATACACACACACGCGCGCGCGCGCGCGCCCCCCCCCCCCCCCCCCCACACACACACACACACACACACACACTCACACACTTTGCAAGTACGCACACACACATACACATATTGCACACGCGTGCACACACACACACACACACACACACACACACACACACACATATGCACGCACGCACCACGCACGCTGACTTAAGTTATTTTAGTGTCATATAGACCTTACATTGACTCTCGCTCTCTCTCCACATGACACACGACCACACAACACATGTATACATACATGCAAAACACACACACGCATACACGCACACACATTCACACGCGCGCGCGCACACACACACACACACACACACACACACACACACACACACACACACACACACACACACACACATACACACACTCATACGCCAGAGATAGAGTCAGATAACTTAAATTTCACACATGCGGACCACATTCAATGATAAAAAAAAAAAATAACCCACCAACCCACTGTGAAACAAACACAGAAAAAAATGAAGGAATGAATGACAAAGACTTGCAGTGCAAGCCCTCACGAACTCCAAAAACAACAATAAACAAAGCAACAAAGAGCTTATCAAGTAAATGATCGGACATCCAGGGCAAGCAATTATCTGAAGAAATGGCAGAAGAAAAGGCCAGCATTGTGAGAACATAGTCTTAGAGTACAATGGTTGCTCTGACCTTCCTCAGAGAATTTGTGTCTGTTATTCATGGTACGAATGGGGGGCCACCAGAGATACCGTCTTGGCATAATGGAGAAGCCTGTTGCCTCATATAATAAGTGGGCTCTTGCTTTTAAAGCATCGAATGCCTCTACATGTTTCGAGTTGACCGAATAAGAACTCTTCCTATCCCACGTTCTCCTCCCTTCTCCTCCCGCCCTCCTCCCCTCCCCCCTCCCCCCCCCCCCCCCCCCCCCCCCATCTGTCTCTCTGTCTTTTTTTTCCCTCTCTCTAGCTCGCTCGCTTGCTCGCTCGTTTTCAGTCAGCATTCATGCGCGTTTCACACGTGTGTGTGTGTGTGTGTGTGTGTGTGTGTGTGTGCGTGTGTGCGTGCGTGCGTGTGTGTGTGTGTGCGTGTGAGTATGTGCGTGTGAGAGAGAGAGGGGGGGGGGGTATCTGTCCAAACTTTCAACTCTGTGTGTGTGTGTGTGGTGTGTGAGAGAGAGAGAGAGAGAGAGAGAGAGAGAGAGAGAGAGAGAGAGAGAGACACAGATACTCACACACACACACACACACACACACACACACACACACACACACACACACACACACACACACACGAGTTTGACAATCGATTCACATGTCCCAAGCAAGGAACACAGCTGGCGTTCACTGGCCCGGGCCAGCAAGTTATATAGGTCATACAGGCCTGGGGTATCATTATGCGCGCTCGCTTCCTCTGTGTTGCGTGCGTGCTGCATGTGTGTGAGTGTGTGTGTGTGTGTGTGCGTGTGCGTGCTGACTCCCTCTCTCTGTCTCTGTCTCTCTCCCTCTCCAGCGCTCTCTGGTGTGTGAATGTGTGTGTGCACGTGTGTGAGTGTGTGTGTGTGTGAGAGAGGAGAGAGCGAGAGAGAGACTGAGAATGTGTTTATTCCCAATACTGATCATGAAATCATACGAAACAAAATTTCCAGGACAACTCAGAAAGGGCCAGCGTAGAGCAATGGGTGATGTAGATGATTATGGCGGGGCGGGGGGGGGGGTGGGGGGGGGGGGGAGGGGGGGGGGGGGGGGGGGAGAAGTAAGGGAAGGAGGTAGGGGTGAGGTAGGTGTGACGAGAAGAGATAGTAATGATGTCAAACTCGGTGAGCAGTGCACACCACACCGCTATTGATCGATCCGTCATTCCCCACACACCCGTGCAGATAGTCGGTCAGTCGCTCTGTCCCCCCCCCCCCCCCCCCCCCCCCCCCCCCCCCCCCCCGACTGCCCCGTTTCTGCTCCATCTCGGCAGCGCTCAAGTGCGACGAGTGACGACGGATGGATCCATGATCCATGCCACTACAGCCCAGACAGCCATGCTGTCTGCTGCACACAGCAAGGAGCCGCAGCCGCCGGCCGGGGCGATGATGCGTCAATGGCTTGCAGGAGATGAGTGTCAGTTGTGGTGCTGACATCTTTTTTTTTTTTTTGTCCCCGATGACGTCATCGCTGTGTTCGGTCGTCCATGGAGCGAGCGAGCGGTTGCGGGCTTTGTTTTGAAGTGTTACATTAGGGATGGACGGGTTTGTGTGTGTGTGTGTGTGTGTGTGTTGTGTGTGTGTGTGTGTGTGTGTGTTTGTTTTTTTTTTTTGTTTCAGTCTCTTTTTTTTTGTTTTGTTTTGTTCTCGTTGTTTCTGTTTTGGCGGGCGATAGATTGTCTCAATCAGTCTCCTCTTGGGTTTGTGCATCTGTCTGTCCTTCTACTGTCTGTCTGTCTGTCTGTCTCCTCTCTCTCTCTCTCTCTCTCTCTCCTCCTCTCCTCTCTCTCTCCTCTCTCTCTCTCTCTCTCTCTCTCCTCTCTCTCTCTCTCTCTGCATTTCTGGATCTCCTCTCCTCCTTGTTCATGTATGTTTCCTTATTCATCTCTCTCTGTGCTCGTTCACTGAAATGGGCCTATGGCCAAATACATCCAACCAATCGTGCGGGCTAGTCTTCTTTTTCTTCAAGTTTGACTGCATCTCTCTCGCTCTCTCTCCTCTCTCTCTCTCTCTCTCTCTCTCCTCTCTCTCTCTCTCTCTCTCTCTCTCTCTCTCTCTCCTTTGCTGCTTTGAGTTTAGAAAAAAAAAAAAAAACTTTCGAAAAATTCTGTCGTGGCTGAAAAAAAAACCCATTTTTTTTTTAACGTCTGTTGTTGCTTTCCCATGTTTGTTTATACTATACAAACATCTGCATTCATGATAATTCCCTCTCATCCGTCTGTCCCCCCCCCCCCCCCCCCCCCCCCCCCCACCCCCCACCCCCCGTCCCCTCGCTCATCCTATCACCCACCTCCTCCCCCCCTCTCTCGTTGCCATCTGTTGTTGTGGTGGTCGTTGGTTGCCCTCTCAGTGAAGCCTTTCTATGATTAAAACAGGTACCCGCAGCTGTTCTGCTGTCCGTCAACATCAGTGTCTGCCCAATAGCTGGTTGCCCCAGCCCTATTTTTTCCCTGAGGACAGTTTTTGTCCAGGTTTTGGCGAAAGAACGTGCGGGTGCAGGCACGTGTGTGTGTGTGTCTGTGTGCGGGCTTGTTTTGTGTGTACACGGTGTGTGTGTGTGTGTGTGTGTGTGTGTGTGTGTGTGTGTGTGTGTGTGTGTGTGTGTGTAAACTCTGTGTGTGTGTAC
>JADBJO010004695.1:60000-62500 GCA_016801955.1 Conus betulinus
TGGACTTACGTGTTTTTCTGTCTGTCTGCGTCTCTCTCTCTCTCTCTCTCTCTCTCTCTCTCTCTCTCTCTCTCTCTCTCTCTCTCCTCTCTCTCTCTCTCTTCACCCAAAGTTAAGGGCGGCATATATATTTTAGAGAGGCATGAGAGAGGTTTACCTTACTCGACAACCAAACCATAAAACCTTCAGTTGAAGTAAAAGACAACGTTTGTGGTTGTTTACGTACCTTCCTCTGTCCGTCTGTCTGTCTGTCCCTGTCGTGTCTCTCTCCTCTCCTGCCTCTCTCCTCTCTCTCTCTCTCTCCTCTCTCCGTCGTCTGTCTGTCTAAACTTCAGTTGAAGTTCTCTAAAAGACTCTCTCCCTCTTCTCTGTGGTCTCTTACCTTCCTCTGTTCTCTCTCTGTCTCTGTCTGTCTGTCTGTCTCTCTCTCTCTCCTCTCTCTCTCTCTCTCTCTCTCTCTCTCTCTCTCTCTCTCTCTGTATGTGTGTGTTTGTGTGTGTGTTGTGTGTGTGTTTGCATACGCGCTTTCGCGCATGGTGTTGTGGTGTGTGTGTGTGTGCGCGTGCGCACGCGCGCGCGCGCATATGCGTCTATGTACATGCGTGTGTGTGTGTGTGTGTTTGTGTGTGTGTGTGTGTGTGCGTTGTGTTGTGTACAAACATGCGCGCGTGAGCGCATGCGTTCATACGTAGACCTACAGTAATCTCGCACAGCTCTTGGAAGAAACCTTGCGTTCCTTCAAAGACAGTGCGTGTGTCACCTGGCAGGGCAGCGAGCAGTTCACCGTGAATAATGCACCACAACCCGGCCGTTGTGCAACGAAGTTTTGCAGGCACTTACATGGGTGCAGTAGTGTGTGCGTGTTGAGCTGAGAGCAAGTCAATCAGCGAAACTGCGCATGAATAAGCTTTGAGAGGCCCGCGGAGAAATGTTATTTGTACGGACTATCAAATGGTTAGAAAGGATTGTTTAAAGTACGGGCTATATTATGGTTAGCAAGGATTTTTAAAAGTACGGACTGACTGATGGTTAGAAAGGATTTTTTAAAGTATGCGTATTGCAATTGTTTCTTCCATTTTGTTGTTGCTGTTGTTATCCCGTGAAGCGAAGGCCTTGATTGTTACATGGTCTGATTGGTAAGCCACTCTGTGCGCAGTTGATGTTTTGGACAGTCGTATGAGCAGGCTGTGTGGACCAATCGGAAATAAGTTTACAACTTGACTTTGGATGAGTCGTACATCCCCGACATAAAATTAAAAGAGACCCGAGATCGACAACGAAAGTGACGATGAAGTTTGACTAAAACGAGGTAGTTTCCGATTCTGTGTAGTTTCTTTACGTTTAAAAATTCACGTCATCTGTGACTAATAACAGAATGTCTTTTTGTCAGAAAGGGCGAAAGGTCAAAAACGAAATCTTCTGAAAATATGATCAGCTATTATATCAATTCCCAAGCGCGTCAAAAATGAAATTATGTTTAACCATTATATCTATTCCCAAGCGCGTCAAAAAAAAGAGAAATCTTTTGAAATGGTGTTCAACCATTATATCTATTCCCAAGCGCATCAAAAAAAAAAAAAAAAAAAAAAATCTGATGTTATGTCCAACCATTATATCTATTCTCAAGCGCGTCAAAAAAAAAAAAGTTCTTTTGAAATTATGTTCAACCATTATATCTATTCCCAAGCGCGTCAAAAGAAGAAATCTTCTGAAAGGATGTTTAACGATCATATCTTCGCAAGCGCCAAAAATACCAACATCATCTGACTGGTTACATAAAATCTGCTAAACTTTTTTTTTGTACTCTCTTAAGGAGTAAAACAGGGTGGAGGATGGAAACTCGTCACTGTTGCCCCTCTACCCTTCTCATCCATCCACTCCCTTCCCTACCCCTCCCTCCCCCCCGTCCCCCCGCGCTCCCGCTCCTCCCTCCCCACCACCACCAAAAAGAATCACACACACACACACACACACACATACACACACACACACATGTAACACACACACACACACACACACACACACACACACACACACACACACACAAATGTGCATGCGAGTGCGGGGACATACACACACACACACACACACACACACACACACACACACACACACATACACACACACACATGTAACACACACACACACACACACACACACACACACACACACACACACACACACACACACAAATGTGCATGCGAGTGCGGACACACACACACACACACACACACACACACACACACACACACACACACACACACACAACTAAGCACAATGACCACAGACTGATAATCTACCAGACCTTACCCCAAACCCCACTCTCCGCCCCCCCCTCCACCCCCACTCATCCACCATCCCTCCTCCACCCGCTGATGTGCGACACATGGTTGGTAATAACATCACTTAATATCTTCCTGTCGTAGCTTTATTTGTAGGGTTGTGCAGCTAGAGCTTGCTTTCTTGAAAAGGGGGAGCCACTCCCATGCACGTCTTTTGT
>JADBJO010004695.1:67500-77500 GCA_016801955.1 Conus betulinus
TGGTTCACAGATGATGCCCGATGTTTTATTTTACTAGTATAGTCGTTACTAACGGCTATAACGGCCCAAAACGGTTTTTCTTCTTCATGGAATATCTCAGAAAGTACTTGTCCAGTGACGAAATACATTACGACACATGTTTGATTGTGACTTAAAAAAAAAAAAAAATTATGACGCATGTTTGATTGTGACTTTTTTTTTACACGCGTATTCAAGATAATCTGGGAGTACGTTTTATTTGCTTTGCATCTTGTTCTTTCTGCCTTCCCCTCCGTCTTCCTCCTCAACATTCCTCTGGAGGATTGTTTTAGCAAGGCCATTAGGTCTCGGTACAGGGCTATTTCTACGTAGCTTTCGTTTCGTGACTGATGTCAGGCGATCTTGATATGGTAAGTGAAGAAGTGGTCTGAGTGAGGACAGATCTTGGTATGATCCTGTGTGCCGCATGACATGGCTCGACGTAGTTGTTGGTTGGCGATGTAATTGATATATCTGATGTTTAGTACCTTTCGCTGCCGGTTAGTCGGTGACAAACTGCAATCTCAACTTTGGTGTGTGTGTGTGTGTGTGTGTGTGTGTGGTACTTGCACATATGAAGAAGGAGAAAAATGGTGAAGAGAAGAATCAGATGACAGCCTAACTTTGGAATAGACGTCTCAGCGTTTCGCTCAGGAAATGGTTTAGCAGCCTTGCAACAAGAAGTGTAAAAACATTCTTATAATATCACTCTGTCAAAGACACAGAAAATAATCCCGCAAAAACAAGAAATTCAAGCGTGTTTGTGCACTTTTCCTCACATTAGTTTACTATTTTGATCTCAAGCAGGTCCGTGCAACGTGTGCTTGCCTGTAAAACACTCCCAACCCCCCACACCCCACCGGCTCCCACCCCCTCACCACCTTTGAATGAGACTTCCTGAGTTCATAGTACGTTTGTTTATGTATCTTTAAGCAAACTTTGAAGGGGTGGCGAGAAAGGCTTATGACTCATGGAACGATTATTTCGACAGGATTAACCACCACACCATCACCACCACACGACACAACGCGGGAAGTCACAAAGCCTCCACACGGTCAAACCAGAGCCAAGTACTTTGACGGTCCATGACTCGTACACAAGGCTTACTTTGTAAGGCCAGCCCCCACCCCCACGCCTCCCCAGTGCCACCCACTACTGACCTAACCGCTGGGAAGAAAACATGGACTGGAAAACAAACTGTAAGGATTGGCCAGGGGAATCCGTGTCACATGCTAGATTCCGGTCTCTACTCTGAGAAGAAGAATCTGGTCGAGAATCCTTTGCACCTGTAGTTTGCGCTCCCTTGTGTTCGCTTGCGCGCGGGCGCACACACACACATACACGCACGCGCGCGCGCACACACACACACACACGCACGCACGCGCGCGCACACACACACACACACACACACATATATACACATGCAAACACACACACACATACACACACACACACACACACACACACACACACACACACACAGATACACACACACACACACACACACACACACACACACACACACACACACATACACACACACACACACACACACACACACACACACACACACACACACACACACACACACAGTATCGTGCATGTTTGGTCAGTACACTCTGCACACACAAATCATAACGCTACGTAGTTGTTCAACAGTGCGTGAACTTTCCCGCCCCTGTCCTTGTCACAATTATCATGCTAATGAGAAAGAACTAACAGCTTAAAAGGGGAGATTTTTGACACAAGGCAGTGAAAATTTGAACAGAAGTTTTATAGAGAAAATACGGTTTTTAGCAACAAAAAACGCGAAGAAAAAGCGTGTGTGAGTTCTTGAGATCACAGGTGTTATGTTGAGAGAGGAAGTTCCATTGAGAACAGACAAACAAGAAAAAGAACATGTGAATATTTATGATCCAGCAGCAGGAAAACCAATTCGCAAATACCGACAAGTATTTGCACGCTTCTCTTCTATTACAAGACCGGTTTGGCTTCTCCCAACCTCGGCAAACAAGCCTATCCCTTCTCAACCCCCCCCCCCCCCCCCCCTCCTCTCCGTCTTCCTCACCCCACCCTCCCCCACCCCCACCCATCTATCTCCTCCCCCTCCCTCCACCCCACTCCCACTTCCCCCCCCCCCCCCCTCTCCTCTCCCCCCCCCACTTGTGTTTTAAGAGTGAATTATCCAGCAATGATATGGCCAAGCGGAATTGTTCATCAGTTCTCTCTCTCTCTCTCTCTCTCTCTCTCTCTCTCTCTCTCTCTCTCTCTCTCTCTCTCTCTCTCTCTCTCTCAAGACAGCTGGAGAATAAACAAAGTCAGAAAATTAGAGGATGTTACAGTGCATTTTGTGAAGGGAGGGACGGGGAGGGGGGAGGGAGAGGCAGGTGGAGGAGGGGGGAGGGGTGCGGGGAAAGGGGGGAGGGGGGGGGGGGAAGGAGGCGGTAATGTCCGGCCTGTTGACAAAACATTATTTTTGCATTGCATTGTGTTGCAATGTATTGCATTGTATTGTATCGTATTGTTTGTGTTGCGGTGTATCGTATTGTGTTGTTTTGCATTGCGTTGTATTCTTCTGCATTGTACTGTATTGTGTTTTTTATTGTGTTGTATTGTATTGTACTGTATTGCATTTTTTTTCCGGAACTTCATCGTCACTGCCGATTTCTCTGTGCAGAAATTACGGATGCTCTCTCAGCCTAGAGCGCGTCGCTATAGCACCCAGTCTGTTCTTTCTTCTGTCCATGTAGCCATCAAAGAGGTCTTCCCCACCCCCACCACCTATACGAGTGAATTTACCTCCAGAAATTTTGCCTGGAACAGCCCCTTCCTCCCCCCCCCCCCCCCCCTCCCCCCTTTCATGTTGCCGTGGTTTCTTGTACATGCATCAAATGCACACTGCAGATGGGAACTCACGATTTTTAACGCTTGACCTGAATTTTTTTTAAGTATTTGTAAAAGCACCGCCAGAGAATATGGACAAACGAATTACAAGACAAACGGCAACGCCGCGTTTCGACCTCTTAGGTCTTCTTCAGGTAAGAGAAAAGTTTAAAATTAAAATTAAATTAAAATACGCCTGTTGTCAGCTCACTTTGCAACTAACCTGACCTTAAAGACACGTGGCTCCGTATTTACTAACCTGACCTGAAAGGCACGAAGCTCCGTATCAAATAGTCTGACCTGAAAGACACGAGGCTCCGTATCATGTCACTTCTGCCTGAAAGACACGAGGCTCCATATCAGCTAGCCTGATATGAAAGACACGAGGCTCCGTATCAACTAGCCTGATATGAAAGACACGAGGCTCCGTATCAACTAGCCTGATATGAAAGACACGAGGCTCCGTATCAACTAGCCTGATATGAAAGACACGAGGCTCCGTATCAACTAGCCTGACCTGACAGACACGAGGCTCCGTATCAACTAGCCTGACCTGACAGACACGAGGCTCCGTATCAACTAGCCTGACCTGACAGACACGAGAGGCTCCGTATCAACCAGCCTGACCTGACAGACACGAGGCTCCGTATCAACCAGCCTGACCTGACAGACACGAGGCTCCGTATCAAACCAGCCTGACCTGACAGACACGAGGCTCCGTATCAACTAGCCTGACCTGACAGACACGAGGCTCCGTATCAACCAGCCTGACCTGACAGACACGAGGCTCCGTATCAACCAGCCTGACCTGAGAGACACGAGGCTCCATATCATGTCACTTCGGCATGTTTTGAGATGGTCCGTCTTCTTTGTTACTGGGGGGGGGGGGGGGGGGGGGGGGGACAGGGTTGACAGGTTAGCGGGGGGTCTTTGTTATGTGGGGGACAGGGTCGACGGTCGACAGGTTAGCAAGGGGTCTTTGTTACGTTTGGGGGGGGGCAGGGTTGACAGCTGAGCAGAGGCACGTTGCGTTGGAATGCGGAGCAGAGAGAGGCGGGCGTAACAGGAATGTGTATCCCGAAAGATGTATTTAGGATATGATTAAAAAAAAATGCTGTGTGAACCCTCGTGAACTCTTATAAGGGGAGAGGTCTCTGTGTGTGTGCGTGTGTGTGTGTGTGTGTGTGTGTGTTCGTTCCTGCGTGTGTGCGGGCGGTGTGTGTTTGTGTGTGTGTGTGTGTGTGTGCGCGCGCGTTTTCACAGCATGCATCAGTTCAATACTGTATCCTATGACAGAGATGTGTACAATGACCCTTTTTCTGTCCGTCATAGATGTAGAAACCGTCTTTATGAATTCATTCTTCTTATTGTGTGGAGAGAGAGAGAGAGAGAGAGAGAGAGAGAGAGAGAGAGAGAGAGAGATTATCGATTCATGATTTTTCATACTCAGAGAGAGAGAGAGAGCACAGTTCTTTCAAAAATGATGAGCTATTCAAGAACGAACAAACCCCACACACACGTCAGATCTTAGGGACAGAGAGAGAGAGAGAGAAAAAAAAAAAAAGCCGAAAGAACGAGCAGAAAAAGAAACATACTGCAGAAATAGACGGAAAGAAAAACATACACGTGATGCCAGAGTTTATGTTTTGGAGAGCCTTTCTTCCAGACCTGTCAGACCGATTTCCTCCATGGTTTAGCGCCGCTTATTTTCAGAGCTTCTGTCTAGTCTGTGACCGGCTCGGCAAATTTCTTCGCCTGTCTTTACCCTCGCTGTCTGCCACTTCCTCCGGGGAATGTCGGGAACTTTCCCGGCTTACATTGTGTCCTCGAACTTCCGGAAATGCTGGTGCTGGTGATTTTCTCTCTCTCTCTCTCTCTCTCTCTCTCTCTCTCTCTGTCTCTGTCTCTTTCTTTGTCTGACCGTCTCTCTCTCTCTCTCTCTCTCTCTCTCTCTCTCTCTGACACCCTGGTTTATTTCTGTGAGAGTTCTTGTTTTTGTTTGTTTGTTTGTCTGTCCACAGTTTTTTTCTGCCTTTTCTGTCGCTTTCACCTTTGTTCTTTAAGTTCAGTTTATAACATGCCGACATTTTTTGTTGCTGTCGTCGTCGTCGACGTCGTTGTCGTTGTCGTTGCTGTAATCCGTCGAGTATCGAGTTAAAGCTGACTGTCTACTCCGTAGTGTCTATCATTTTGCCCATCTACAGCCTTTTCATCTATATTTGTAGCACTGTGTATGAAGTGTGTGTGTGTGTGTGTGTGTGTTCACATTTATTTATTTTTGTAGACTGAGATTCGTATATCAAAGGGAAATTCTTGGCGTTCATAGCATGGTGTCCATAGCATGGTTAATGTTCATGGCGGAAAGAATATAAGCAATTTTGCTAGCATGTTATGGATCGCGTGTTTAGCGGTTTTTTTTTTTTTTTTTTTTTTTTTTTTTTTTTTTTTTTTTTTTTTTTTTTTTTTAAGCGCAGAACTTTTTTAAACTGTGTAGTCACATCCCTGAAAGGGCCCCACATTATCGGTTAGTAGACTATGATTGACACTGAAACCGGATTATGTCTGATACCGCTTTGATAACAACTTTTGAATTTTCGTAGAAAGAAAACTACTAGACAAATTCAACGATAAACTCTTTCTTGTCTGAAGGAGAGCACGAATACGAGCAGGTGAGCTGACGGGTAGAGGGGGAAAGGGAGACGGTTTTTCGGAGAGGGAGGGGAGAGACTGTAGGGAGGGTAAGGGTAGGGGTGAGGAAGGGAGGGTTACGGGGGCGTAAAGAAGGGTGGGAAGGGTGTGTGTATCCTGCTGGTGTCAGCTGTTATGAAGGAGCGTCGTTCGGCTTCACCGACTTCTTCAGGTGAGCCCCTTTCCCTTTCTGGTGGCGAACGCTCTGCCCTTGATAAACGGAGAAAGGAGAAGACAACTCTACCGCGTCCACCATTCTGCCAGCAAAGCTGATTTTACCAATGGGAAAATTTTGTGTGTGTGTGTGTGTGTGTGAGTAGTAGTAGGCTTATACATTTAAAAAAAAAGCAGACCCCCCCCCCCCCCCCCCCCCCCCCCCCCTCCCCAGCGTTTGAAAGTAATATTATCTTGTATGTACTGAAAATGAAGTATATGGTTGACAGAGAATAGATTGTTCAAGCTGTCGCTTCTTCATGAGTGTCTCTGTTTCTATTTACCATCTATTCACCTTTCTATCTCTCTCTCTATCTGTTTGTCTGTTGGTCTATTTATCTATAATTATGGCTAACTATCATCTATCTGTCTGTCTAGTATGGGAGTCGGGCTGCTTGATTCAGCAAATACTGTGCATATTCTTGCGATAAGTATGAACCTGTAGGACCTAGCTTACCCCCCCACCCCCCCACCCCCCCCCCTCCCCCCCCCCCCCTCCCTCTCCCTCTCTCTCTCTCTCTCTCTCTCTCTCTCTCTCTCTCTCTGTATTGAAAAATCCTCGCCCCCTCCACATGTTCCCCACGGGCACGTGTTTTTTATCTGTCTCCTATCGCTTGGAGGATGTTTTTCCACCGGTCAGTAAGGACCATATGGCTGCCATCACATCGAAAAGATTTTTTTTTTTTTTTGTTTGTTTGTTGTTTCTGTTTTTTTTTTTTTTTTTCGCTGCTTGACTTTTACCCAGAATGATGCTTCACAAGCAAGCGCGCGTGCGTCTGTATTGGGGAGATGGGGATGGGGGTGGTGGAGGCGCGTGTAGTTCGCTCCACGCGCTCTCCCTTCCTCCCCCACTCTCACTCTCCTAGCGCGAACAAGCCTGCACGTAAAAGATCAGCATTGTCTGTCTGTCTCACCCTCTTCCGGTCTATCTGTTTCGCACACTCGCACACATAATTATTATAGGCGTGTGCAGATCATTGCACTCCGGTTATTAGTTTGGCAGTGTGTGTAAAGGTGCACGTGAAGCATTATTGAGGGTAAATTATGCGGCGCTAAAAACTAGTGAGAGAGGGGGTAGTGGGTGGAGGGAGAGGAGTTTTGAGGATGGGGAGGGGGGGGGGGGGGGGGGGGGGGGGGGGGATGATGTGTAAAACCAGCGATCTCGTAGATTCTGAAACTCACACACACACACACACACACTGTATTAAAAAACGCTAATTGTGGCGTAAAGACGTCGAAAATAACTGCTTATTTATCACTGCATTTAAAACGCTAATCATGACGCTCAAAACAGTTGTCGCGCGAAAACGTATTTTTGTTGCTTTTTTTTTTTTTTTTTTTCACTGGTCCGCGGCCATTAAGACATCGAATAGTGAGCCGACAGAAAGACAACAACGTTTTGACTCTAGTCAGCCATGACCAGTGAAAACAGGTGATTTGTGCCGTTATTTTTTCCGGCACTCTGCGCCAAACTGGCGATTTGTGCTGTTATTTCCTCCCGGCACTCTGCGCCATGAAATATTAAACCGGAGAGTAAGGCATTGAGCCACAACAACATCGATGATTAATCTTATTCGATCCATAGCTGCCAACCCTCCCGAAGGTTTTTTTTTTTTTCCCCTAATTTCCTAACCTTAGAACTTTAGCATTTCCTAACTTTTCTGATTCCTAATTGCCGAAGCCCTAGTTTTTTTTTTTAAACAATCAGAATTTTTGTTTAAGAATGTGGGGGTTTGGGAGGTCAGTTTTGAACAGGGCTGAGAAATGATGCGGAACAAAGCCCAAATTATGTTATCCGGATGTCGGTCATTATATCGAACGGAAAATGTATCATCGTCGTATTACCCCCCTTTTTCATAAGCTGAAACAGTAATGGGCTAAAAAAAAAAAAAAAAATGCATTCAGTCAGAAGCCACCCACCCCCTCTTCACCCCCACCCTACCCCCTTCATTCCGTGATTCCCGAATTTTGACTCCACAACATTGAAACTTCGCCAATGCAAGTCATCATCATTTGTTTGTTAGTTTCGTTTTCGTTCTTTCTGTCTTTCCTTGTTTCTGTTTGTCTTTTTTTTTTTTTTTTTTAAGGTTACTCTTTTCTGTAATCAAACAGTTATCAAGTGCTTTAACTTAAAAAAAAAATCCCGTGAGCCCTCGTACCTGTTCTAATCATTCTTATCCCCAAAGCTCACATCAAGGAAACAGCTGATACTCACGGCGTTTCTTTCCTCGCACGTGCCAAGAGGAGGGAGGAGAGTGTGTGGCGGGGGTGACAGGCGGAAAGAGAAGAAGGGGGGGGGGGGGGGGGGGAATAGAGGGAACATGGAGGGGGCGGGGGACGGGGATAGGGAAAGCCGAGCATTCTTCGTTACCATTTCATCGGAAGACCTATTTGACGTTGATAAGATAAATTGCACATTACGCACATTTGGTCGTCCGTCTGTCCGTTGGAGCGAAGCGGCATAACTCCTCAATGCGCTTCTCTCCCTTGAGTCGTGTGGGTGCGTCTCACGGCGTGAAGGAGAAAGGAAAAGAGTGGCGGGAAGGGAGGAGGCGGGGTGGGTGGGGAGGGGGAGCGGGGAAGATTCTAGGATGCAAATATGTAGCCCGGCAGGCCGGTATAACGCATTATAATGCTCTTTCCCTCTGTCTCGGTCTCTGTCTGTCTGTCTGTCTGTCTGTCTCTCTCTCTCTTTCATTTCTCCTCTCATTCTCTCTCACTCCCTTTCCTCACTCACTCCCCCCTCTCCCCCCCCCCCCCCCCCCCCCCCCCCCCCCCCTCCCTTCTCTCACTCTCTTTCTCAGTCTCACACTTTCGCTTTCTCCCTCCCTCGTCCCTCCCTCTCGTTTTGACCTGGAACTAACTCAGGAAGCATCTCAAAGAACATTTTCCGAGACCGATTCTGGAATCCAAGAAAATCCAGCTCTACATATGTGTGTGTGTGTGTGTGTGTGTGTGTGGTGTGGTGTGTGTGCATGCGCGCGAGTGTGCCTGCATACGTGCATGCGTGTGTGTGTGTGTGTGTGTGTGTGTGTGTGTGTGTGTGTGTGTGTGTTGTAATCCTCTTCGTCGCCTCCCTCAGCAGTTTTCCTAAAGGACTATTTAACAAAGGTCACTAGATCTTGTTACACAACCATACCAACGTATCGTGACTGACCATACTTAAAAAGAAACAAACACTATTCCACTGGACAAAAGGGACAAAGTACAGGATTTTGTCTTGTAACTTGTTTGTTTTCTTTCGTCCAGCGGAATTTTTTTTTTAAAGTTTGTTTTGACTTCCGCCTGCAGTCATCTCTCACTTAGAAACTGACTATACTTCGTTTTGTCTGTGTCCCGGAAGGGTGTGTGGGGGGGGGGGGGGGGGGGGGGGGGGGGGGGAGAGGTAGGGGAGATCTACGTTGCATGTGTGTGGGCTGGTATAGCACTTTGAGTGTACTTGTATGTGTGTTGGCTGGTTATAGACTCTTTGAATCTCTCTATAGCACTTTGAAATCTCTCTCTCTCTCTCTCTCTCTCCTCTTTCTCTCTCTCTCAGTGTCTTTCTCTCTGTGTGTGTCTGTCTGTGTGTGTCCTGTGTCTCTCTCTCTCTCTCTCATCTCTCCTCTCTGCTCTCTCTCTCTATCTCTCTCTATCTCGCTCTCTCTCTCTCTGTCTCTCTCCTCCCTTGTGCGTTCTCTCTCTCTCTCTCTCTCTCTCTCTCTCTCTCTCTCTCTCTCTCTCTCTCTCTCGCTCTCTCTCTCTCTCTCTCCTCCCGTTCGCGCTCCCTCCTCTCTCTCTCTCTTTCTCTCTCTCTTTTCACTCTCCTCTCTCTCTGTCTTCCGAACTTGCCCTCTCCTCCTCTCTCTTTCATTCTCCCCTCGCTTTTTCCCTCCTCTCGTCCTCTCTCTCTCTCTCTCTCTCTCTCTCTCTCCTCTCCTTCAGGCACCTCACTATGAGACTGACCCTACTTCGTCCTGTCTGTCCAGAGCTGACCAGTTACCACCTGCCCTGTGACCGCATTGAGGAGGGCACTCTCATCAACTACTCTGGGCTGCAGAGTGTGGTGGAGGGGGGACCCCAGCTGGTGCGTGGAGTGCTCAACAATGCCCTGCTCATCAATGGCCGCTCCCAGTATCTCCGAGTGGACGGCAGTGGACATCGTCAGGAATGCTTGGGCGACCTGTCCAAGTGTCCGCAAGGTAGGCAACTCAGGGAG